>LPNX010163015.1:101642-147174 GCA_001517045.1 Pseudotsuga menziesii | reverse complement strand
AGGAGTCAGACCTGGGCC
This sequence comes from Pseudotsuga menziesii, assembly GCA_001517045.1. Taxonomy (NCBI): domain Eukaryota; kingdom Viridiplantae; phylum Streptophyta; class Pinopsida; order Pinales; family Pinaceae; genus Pseudotsuga; species Pseudotsuga menziesii. Next base: position 147,156 of record LPNX010163015.1, on the reverse strand, counting down.
TAAAGAAACTCCATAAGGATGGGGAGTCCTATAAAGGGATAGCTTGTAAAAAGAGATTCAAAAGAAACTCTATTTGGCGTGAAAAATATCTAAGAGGACACCCCTGACCTTGAAATAGATGCGACATGAGTACCAAAGGATGACATAGGCATATAAGAAAGATACTCATGAAAAACGGGTCCTAGCCACGGAAGAACAATGGTAAAAAATAAGGGACTAATGGCTTAGAATACCATAGCCCGTGGAAAAATGTTGAATGCTAAGGTTAATGTGGATTGAATAAAGATACCAAAATGTATTGGAAATTACAAAACCACCCTATTGGAGCAACAACACCTTGTAAGGATGAAAAACCTGTTCCAAAGCACAAAGAAGTATGGTATTAGTGGATTGACATTTCAAACTATAGAAAAAGACCCACTTTAAGAAATATAATTTCTATAAATAGTTTGAAAATTAAAAAAAAACTCACCATTTGAACTTTTGAGCCATAAAAAGCAAGTTTTACCCTCTACCTTTGTTCGATCATTGTGGACAATTGGACCGTCGAAATCGAAATCCGCCAGTTGCAGGTAAGCCTACACCCTAAGCTCTTCATTTTGATCCAAGGAATTATTAAATTTGAGTCGGAATTCCATATTTAAAAGCATCCTGAACTATAGCACGGTGCATCCGCGGGTTGCTGATATGGAAACTCGTGTATACGTGTTCTATACGTGGGTTGCCTAACTAGACAGTCGCGTATATTACGCGACTTGTCTAATTAGACAGTCGCATATGCTGTACAAAGGATAAAAGACTTAAGATAAACAAAAAATTTTGAATTTTGGTATGGAATAACTGAATCAAAATACTTGTATTTTCTAGGTAAAATATGGTTTTGGAATGGAGGGAAAGGGAGCATGAAATAATGGATCAAGCGACACTCCAAAGTGCGCCCACCATACATGCATTGCGCACAAGCGGGCTGCTAAAATTATTTTGTACATCACCCATGCGGGCCAATGTCCGCATACTTGAGTTCATGGTCAATTATTGGGATCATGAGTTGGGGATGTTCAACTTACAAGGTGAAACCTTAGAGCTTACCACTGAAGACATATATTTCATTACCGGGTTGTCACGACGAGGAGCGCCGATGAACTTGGAGGGAACTGGCAGGGGCGGTGACCCCTTAAGTGTCCAAAACTATGTAGATGTGTTCTGTACACTGGGTACTCAAAGAAGAGGAAACAACGTTCCGATTGTAGAAATCTGAGATTTTACTCTCCAGGTATTAGCTAGCACCATTGTGAGAATATCGGGATCCTCATCTTTACATTTGGCCACAAGGAACCAAATGAGGCTGGCACTTGACTTCTTTAGAGGTTCTCTCTATGATTGGTGCTTGGGAGTTTCCCCCATCATGTGGAGACAACTATCCAACTGCAAGAGGGGAAGGCGAAAAAACTTTGGCTATGCAAGCATATTAGTGGCCTTCTTCTTCTTCGAGAGTACCAGCACTAAGCCCTGCTATACCTCTACCGATCAGATCTCCACGTCAGCCCAGGATGAGCAGGTGGGGAGACATCTTCCTCTGTCAAGGAGGAGGAGACTCGATACACAGCGTTTATGATGATGATTTTTATACCTGGTGGGAACGGCAGCTACCAGCATTGGAGCAGTTTCCATATGCCGGGATGGACTTTAGAGGTGACCCCGATCTTATACTCCCTCCAGGAGGAGCATGGGGAGAGCTAGGTAAGTAATTTTTAATTTTTATCATTTTCAAATTTTAATGAATTTTAGAATGATATATAGATACATATGTACAAGTCTTAATCCTATTCATGTGTCAAAATGCAGATATTGGACCGGTCCGCCCTGAAGGGCACCCTCGCATGTTTGTTCGTCCTGTCATGGGCGAGGATCCAGGATTGATCAAGGTACTAGAGGGAAATCTGGCCAGTCTGACACAACGTGTACCTACTATGCAGATTGAACATATCCCTACAGCCATGCAGGAGTTTGTTGTGGGGGTTCCACCGGTTTGGCTACGTCTTTTCAGACGAGTAGTTAGAGCAGTGCTTGTATACATAGATGCGGTGGAGGCTACTGAAGCCGAGGAGGCTGAGGAAGCCAGAGTGCAGAGGGGTCATGGGGACCAAGGAGGTCCTAGTGACCAGGGTGGTCCTACTTATTTCTAGGACATTTCGATGGACTATGATCCACATTTTTGTACATTTTGTATATGATGGGATCTGAGGATCAGACTTTACCTATCTATGGACAGATATTTTACATATATATATATTGGTGTTTGTTGTCAGTTTATTTACAAGTGTCTTTTATATGTTTGTTGTACATGTTTATAAAATGTGTGTGAGATGCCAATCCAAAATGTAATTAGCATATGCATCAGTCAATGAATTTTGGTTTCGTGGAATATGATTGAAAGTGATAACCTCAAAATGTCTTTCCAATAAATGAATTTGCATGAACTGATGTAATAAGATAGGATTCCGTACCTGATAAGCTTGATTGAGCTGGGAATCCACCAACTGAGAATCCAAACCAACCTCAAGCTGGGTGATGCCACATGACAAAGAATCCCATAGGAGCTCAATTACAGCCCTATACTCAGCAACATTATTGGAAGCAGGACCTAGACAAGCGCCTCCTGCGGCAACAAGCTGTCTTGAGGGAGAATAGATAACCCATGCTGCTGAGGCTAGGTTACAAGTGTGACGGCTGGCGCCATCAGCGAATCCTAAATACCTTTCAGAAGACATCTGCAACAACTAGCATATAATATAAAAAACAAAACTGACAACCTAATGTACATAAAAAATACATAGAGTAAAAATACAAGAAAAAGTGCTAAGCCTAAGCATAGTACTTCTTCAAGTAGAGCCCATTTCTAGGCTCAGGCAGCTTGTTCCCATCAAAATCAACTAACTCATATGCGCCCTTACTTAATATCTTCGACACGACATAAGGTCCTAACCACATTGCCTTGAATTTTCCTACCCCCAGAGGTTCTTTATCTTGGTCCCAAAGCAAGACAAGTTCCGCTTCAGAGAAAACCCTAGGTTTGACCGATTTATCATACTGAGTTTTGACCCTATTTTTATGAGCCTTATTAGCAGTCAGTGCATCTCTGCACTATTCATCAAGGTGTTCTAAATGTACCAGACGTTCTTCAATCTCAGTTGTATCAGGTAACACATGAATGGCTATCTTTAAAGACGGGATATCACATTCAATCGGAGTAACTACTTCCACCCCATGAACGAGTTGGAAAGGGGAGAAACCCGTAGCAGTCTTTATGTTAGTTCGGTAGGCCCAAAGAGCAGGATATAACATGATGTGCCAGTTAGAACGGGATACATCAATTGTTCATTTATGGATAGTTTTTAAAGTATTGTTGACAGCCTCAACTTGACCATTTGCTTGCGAATAGTATGGAGAAGAATGATCTTGTCTAAATCCAAGCATGGTAGTCAGTTCCGTCATCATGTCATTTTGAAAATGACTGCCATGGTCGGTGACAATCACTTTGGGTATACCAAACCGTGCTATAATATGATTGAATACAAAGAAAGTTGTTGTTTCCCCGTCGGCTTTAAAAGTAGGCATTGCCTCTGCCCATTTCGTAAAATAGTCAACAGCGACAATGATGTATTTATGCCCCCCAGCCGAGGCTAGGTTGCATGTCACGTAATCAATCCCCCATTTCATGAAGGGGCCTACCGAGACAATGGGAAATAATGGAGCAGGATGTGACCACATCTTTCTGGTGTAAAGCTGACATGGATGATAGTGCTTCACTGCTTCTACACAATCTTTAAAGATTGTGGGCCAGAAATAATCGGCACGCAATATCTTCTAGGCCGTTGCTAACCCAGATAAATGACCCCCACACGCTTCGCTATGGGAATCATTCAGGACAATCTTCGCTTCCTCATGATTAAGGCAACGACGCAAAATGGAATCTACCCCTTGTCAATATAATGTATCTCCTATAATAAGGTAGTTCTTGGCATGAAGGCGTAACTTATGTCGTTCCTCTCTTGAGGAAGCTATAGAGTACTTCAAAGTCTGGAGATATATAAGAATATCTCCGTACCAAGGATCAGAGGTGGATATCAGGAAGATGTGCTCATCTGGGAATGAGTCATCATCAACCACTACATATTCTTCAGTAGGAAATTCTGCTATAAGTTCAACAAAAACTAAGGACTTCTTAGACTTAGCGAACTAAAAATCCAAGTCAAACTCTTGGAGAATGACTATCCATTTGTTAAATCCCCCCCCCAACAATCCATCAGGATAAAACATATTGGAACGGATTCACATCCGCCACTACCATGGTGGTCCTCAGTAAAATGTAGTGACGTAACCTCTGCACAACATAAACAGCTGCTAAGGCTAATTTCTCAACGTGGTAGTATCTAAGTTCATGTCCGGCCAAAGCACGAATAAGATAATAAATGACATACTCTATAACCTTATCGTCCTCCTGGACTAGTACTACCCCAATGGTCGACTCAGACGCAGCCAGATATAATATAAAATCCCTAGAATAATCTAGTGGACGTAATAAAGGTGCCGAGAGAAAAGCTTTTTTCAATGCCTCGAATGCAAGTTGTGCGGTTTCATTCCATACAAATGGGGTGTCCTGTTTGAGCAGGCACATGAAACCCTTAGTGATCTTGGCATAATTAACAATAAAACGTCGAAGAAAATTAGACTTTCCTTGCAGGCTTTGAAGTTGCCTGAGAGAACGAGGAGGAGGCAGATTTACAATAGCCTCAACTTTCAAAAGATCCACCTGGATGCCTCTACTAGAGACTATGAATCCGAGTAATATTCCTGACTCGACGCAGAATACACACTTGTGGGGATTCAAGCGGATTTTATAATATCTGAATCTTTCAAATATCAACCGTAAATGATCTGGATGTTGGATCCTCTTACGAGAATGAGCGGGCAGATCATCAAGGTATGGTTCGACAATGGATTTAATGTCATGAAAAGCAAATTTCATAGCCCGTTGAAAGGTTGCCCCAGCATTTTTCAATCTAAAGGGAATTTTCTTATATGCGAAGGTACCCCAAGGACAAATGAAAGCAGTTTTATGTTGGTCTTCCGGTTTTATTTGAATTTGATTATATCCGGAAAAACCATCCATAAACGAAAACACCTCACTTCCTGCACATGCATCTATGATCTGGTCTACAAATAGTGTGGGATAGTTGTCCTTAGGACACGATTTATTGAGGTCTCTAAAGTATTTACAAACACGGATAGTCCATTGCTTCTTATCAATAGGAACAGGGTTGGATACCGATTCAGTCAAAGCTATGCGATATATAAAACCGGCCTTCAATAGCTTTTCAACTTCAGCTTTCACAGCCGCCGCTTTGTGCGGGTTCACGGGTCTTAATTTCTGTCGAACTGGCTTGGCATCAGGATATGTTTGGATTTGATGTTCAAAAATCGATGGATCTATGCCTGGCATCTCCTCATATGACCAGGAAAATACATCGCGAAATTCCTTAAAAAGGGAAGTATAGATAGCAATCTCCTCAGAAGAGCAGTTTGCACCTATATATATGTTTTCCACGACATCAAGGTTTACATAGATGTTAATAGGTATTGTAGCGGAAATATTTTCCATATTCCCCTTGGAAAACATTCCTTCCCTAGGCAAAGGGTTGATAGGTATATCAACATCTTCTGACAGTCTCAAACGAAACTCTTGGTTTTCTATTCTGCTTAGTTCTAGAAGAAAATAGGATCGATGATGAAGATCCTCACAAATCTTATTGCGTCCACTCATGGCTTCCAGAATAGCTTCATCAGAAGGTAAAACCATGTCTAAACAATCTATATAATACGAAGAGTTTTCCACCCATACGGGAAAATAGACTGCTTCCAGATCATCCGAGACTGTTAGAGGATTTGGAATGGGATCAGTAGTGGCTTGAGTGATAGCTTGATAAGCAACCTCCACTGCCGATAGGGGCACTTCTGGTTCATGGGGGGTTGGGAGAACCCAAGGATCAGTCCTATCGACAAACATAGTGATGGACTTCCCCACACTAGTAGAACCAATATAATTAACCGAGGCTGGAAGATCAAATGTTCCCATCAATGATGTGTACATTCCAGCCCCCAAGCTCTGTGTAGTAGGTTTGACCTGATCAACCAATGGAACAGCGGACTCATTAGATTCTAAACGACCTTTTCAGGTAAAATCAAGTTGGTCAATAGTAACCAACTTGCCCTCATGTGGAAAAACCACTACACGAAAGACGACCGACACAATAGCGGACATCACATAAGTCTAGTTCCTTCCCAGAAGCAAATTATAGTCCAAAGGAGCATCAATCACTTCTACTTCAACAGACACTACTTTTCCTGCCAACTTAATTTCGAAAGCCGGCAGCATACCATGCGGACGGAAGGATATTCCATCAAAAGCAGTAAGCAAAGTGTTTGATGGGACCAGCTCTGGGGATCTAAGTGCTTTCGAACAGGTCAAGGACATAACACATGTAGAGGCCCCCTCATCAACAACTACCCTTCCAATGGTCTTACCACCATGGACGACATCTATTGATAGGGCTACATGGTAATGCAGACGAATTTTAACATCAGATAAATGAAATTTCGCCATGAGACTCGAAGAGTCCATGCTACCTAAAGCTACTAAGAGGGCATCCCACTGAGCGGGACAACTCTGTAACACCTCTAAAGCTGACATTGCACACGGGGTTTGAGCTAAATCTTCAACCACGAAGTAGTTCGAAGTATCCCTAGCATTAGGGTTATGCAAGGTCTTCTTGAAGACACCTTTTGGTATCTTCGTCATAATTTCAGCAGGCTTCTCTATTGTGAGAGGGTTAGAAGTTTCACCTACAGCTTTACCCTTCTCAAGAGTCTCTTTCTCATAATTTTTGTTCCTTGTCTGCAACAAAGTCGAAGATCGAACCATGTTGATATAGTTTGGGTTAGGGGCAGTTTGAGTGCCCCCTGCTACATTAGAAGCTGAAGCATAGTTCTGTCCTTGTGGAAAAGGATCCTTCAGGACAGCCAGTTGTTGAGCTTTAAGTAGCTTCTGGGCTTGATCCATAAGGGGACAAAGGTGAGTAAGGTGGTCCTCTTAGCACAACTTACAAGGAAACTTGACCTTATTCTTTTCTTTTTTTCCCCCATCAGCATTGATCGCGGGCTTTTGCTTGTTTTGGTTTCCCTCTCCCTTCTTACCTTTCTTTTTCTTCCCGCCGGGCTGCTGATTGCCCTTCTGAGAGGTTTGTGCAAAAACATTTGCACTCTGGGAGGAGGGGGCAGCCTTTGCTGCCTCCACCGTAGATTTTTTGATGGACAACTGATGAATTTTCTTAGTCAAATATTCTACGGTGGGAGAGTTAACGGACCCAACCACACCATCGGCATGGGGTCCAGGCTTCAGCTTCTCCGCATCGTGCGAAGGCCTCGGTGCCTCAGGGATAATCTCATATAAGATCCCAGATTATGAATAAATCAAATCCAACTGCTGGGCCCTGAGAATGGCTTCTTTTTCATTCGTCACTCTTGAGGTGGATACATCCTTAGATATGTAAGGCAACAAAGATTTAAGGAACCACTCTAAAAGGAACTCAGGAGGGATAGTGGCTTTTATAAGGCTCTTTCGCCTCCTCCACTCTTGGATGTGATACGATATGTGGGTAGCCTTGTTTTTCCTAAAATTAGACAACAATTCTGTTTCGAAATCGTATCGGACCGGAAGCTGAAAGTGGCTAAGAAATGCACTAGCCAAGTCCCAGAAACTATTGAAAGCAGCAGAAGGCAATTCAATATACCATTTTGCCACGGTACCTGTTAAGGTTCTCTGGAATAGCCTCAAGCTTACTAAATATTCATTCAGCGAATTTGAAGAACACCATAAATGGAATGTGGTGGCATGAGCCCCAGGATCTTCACCAGTTTTTCCTTCGAACTTAGGGATGTCTGATGGCAATTTGGTGGGAACAGGTGGCCACAAGGGGTCATGCCGCATTGGGTCATTCATCAATTTTGACAAATCTGGCAAGTTTAAAGTTGCCAGGAATGGAAGTTTGGGTCGAACTGGGGAACTAAATGTGCCAGCTTAGGGATTAGAGGGACCTTCCCCCGAATTGCCATGGGAAAAGTGGGGTTTCCCCCTGCCACCGATTGCGAAGTGGGAAGATTGCTCTAAAATGGATTCCATCCGTAAGCCACAGGATTGTGTGTAGGGGGTGCAGAATAAGAATTTCAGGCCGTCCCCATAGAAACAGGGGTCTGAAAGATAGGATCCGGAATCCCTCCGCTGAACAACGAAAAGGGAGAGCTCGTGAACAAAACCGAAATGGGAGTTTGGAAAATTTTCCCATAAGAGGTGTTGTTTCCAAAATGCACTCCTACATAGGAAGGAGATGGACCTACGTATGGAATGGATGGGGGAATATGCCCCCCATTCCAAGGAAATCCTTGGACAAATGCTGAGGATCCTACCGGACCACTCTGGGTAGTATATGGAAAGGAAGAAGGAATAGTAGGTATACTAGGGATCCTAGTAACCATGTCACCAGAAGTACCTGCTAGGTTTGAGTGAACCAGTGGCTAAACCACCCAGCTTGCTGGAGTCAAAGGTGTAGAAGGTAGACTAGATCTAAGGGTACTTACCGGGGGAGGCAGTACCCCTTCAGAGGAAACGGCTGAGGTGAACACAAAAGGTCTTTCTTCCGCAGAAGACATGATCCTACGCACAGGGACACCTAATACAGGTGATTCAAAAGGTCTAACCTGAACGATCACAGGATCGTTTAAATTAGTCAAGGGGGTGTTAAAGTTCCTTGCAAACTCTTCAGTCTGCAATTCTTCTATCTCAACTGTATCAAGATCAAAACGGTTAGCTATCAGTTCTGGTTCACCAAGAACTTCACTTATTCCTACTGGTTCAAATGAACTATCAGTGTCCAATCTTCGCCTTTGGGGTGGAGGTGGAGGCTCCAATGTGACGAGAGGAGGAAGGTTTCTCAACCTTCTTGACCTTCTAAAAGGTTGGTCCTCCACGATTGAAAATTTGACAAATCACACCCTAAGGCCAACTAAACACAGGAAAAACCACAGAGCATACACTATAAAAATCCTAAAGCCTCAAGCGATCAAACAAGGGTAAAAGATATACTTTCCCGAAGAAAGCTGATGAACAATTACTTGGTGTCCTTGAAGTGGTTCTTAGGCACCAGCGGAGGAATCACCCAACTGCCCTCCTACACTTTCAACAAGGGTTACCTTCCAAGCTCGTTCAAGGTGAACCAGAAATAGCCTTCCGGTTTACCTAGGTATGAACCCTAAAATACAAGAGACTAAAGGCTACCTTAGCTATACCAACAGTCTGGGGGGACAGTCGCAAGCCTGACTCATACGCATGGGAAGGGTAGCTGAGCCCGAAACTCTGTCTAGGACAGAATCCCCAGATGCGTAAAAGTCATGATCTATGCTTTGACAAGGATTCAGAGGGTTATCTCCTATGTCCAAGCCTCCACGCGGCCTCGTGCTTGACTCCTGTTTGAGAGGAGCTTCCCAGATACAGTCGATAAAGTCAAGGATTTACCTAAAGAAAGGTACACTACATCTGAGTTTTATAACTTGCGGGAAGTTTACACTTCCTAGCCCACAAGTCTAGCCTAAGCTAGTAGGTGAAAGGCCCCTAAAAACAAAAATTACTAGTAAATTTTAATTATGCGTTCATTTTAAAGGGTTGTTTCTTACTTAGAAGGAAATGGAGTGATGTACTTATGGTGTTTTTGACTCAATAAGAAGTAAATGAAAGTAAAGGTGTATTCAAAGCAAATTACCACTATTTAAAACAAACTTCTTTTTCTTTTTTGCAAATATATATTGATGAATTAAATGCAAACGATGAAAGAAACTAAGCCTATGTTTTTTTGTAGCTTTTGAGATTAATATTTTTAATCTGAAATAAACACTAATTATGTAAAAGCAAAATGCAAAATCTTGACAATGTTTTCTTTTCACTTTTAAAAATACTCAAACTCTACTATGCACCTAAAATGCACTATACTTGAGTAAACTTGGAATTAATGAACTGTATAGAACCAACAAACTGAAGTAAAGCAGGCTGACATAACCAAGAAACAACCAACAAAAGAAGACTAGGAACCCTAGCTTGGGTGCACACAATGACAAAAATCATTGTAGACTTATAAAGGCAAGTGAAAAACCAACCAATATCGAAAGACAGACTGGAAAAACAAAGCCCAAGACCCTGATCACTGATCTGGAAAGAGACACTTCAACCTACAACCCAAACAGGCTAAGATACTCCAGCATGCAAACAGAGAATAATCCAAGCAAAAGAGACTCAAGGGATTTCGAAAAAGCACAAAGTGTGATCACCAATAGGTCTTCAAACAGACATCACAACATTTATAAAGAAATTCCACAGAGAAACAGGAAATACACACAAAGAGGGACAAGTAAACCCAATCCTAAAAATTCCTATTTCCAGGCTCATATGCGACTGTATATAAGGGAAACTCGCGTATGATACATGACTGTCCAAGAGAACAACCCACGAATGCAGGCCTCTATACGCGACTGTGCAAAAGAGAAACCCACGTATAGGTACAAAATTTTTCTCAAAAACTAAGAAAAATCCACAAGACTTTCAAGCACTGTGACAAGTATGAACCAGGATAAAAGACCAGACACTGACTTCAAAGCAAAGACTAGTCAGGGGTGACAGAAACAACCTACAGCAGTCTGGGCTCCCCAGTGGAGTCGCCAGTTCTGTTGTACAAGAATAAACGCCTTATAACCGAAGGTCTGGGGTTACCAACATACTCAATAAACTTGCAGACAATTGACTCTAGAGTGCAGTAAAGGAAATAGGAGGATGGGAAAGACTCACCCAATACACGACGGTTGATCCTATCTTTTCCTCTTCCGCTCTGCTTCTCCTCCAAATTATTCAGGGATGCTTTCTCCTTCACCTGTCAAGGATCAATCTTCCAAATACAAGATGATTCATATATATAAACAGGTTAGATAAATCATATAGATGATGTTGAAACATACACATTTATCAAACCACAATACATGAGATACATTCAAGACACAATATGGAAGAAGGATTCTCTTTATTAACAATAATGGAAAGATTTTAGACTACAACCCAACGCCTGAGACAAGGAATCCTCTGCAGCCAAAGGATTCTGAGTTCCACTGCTCCAAAGACTTTTGTATAAACTCCACCAGCATAACTTTGGTCTACAAGTGTATGTATCCAACACCCTCCCCAAGGCCTGTATTTATACTAGGTGAAATAAGGTAGTTTCGAAGGTTGAGGAGGTTGAGACAGTTAAGGAGATTAAGGTAAATGGCTTAACTAATCTCAAATAATCGTGTGTTTTTATTTTTAATGTCAAAGGTAAGTATCTGCGGGTATCAAGAATAGCAGCTTGCGTATGATCTGCGAGTTGCTCTAAAGGAAACCCGCATATACATATATACGCGACATGCAACAACCGAGACTCGCGTATGACACACGAGTTGCATATATAGAGATTCGTGTATATGACTTGACATAGCAAAAGGGTAAAAATAACCAGCTGGATGGATGATGAATGTAGTTCATAATAAGTCCATCTATAATGTTTTGGGCAACCCTCAATCCATAGATGTCCTTTTGTGTGCCAACATGAGGGATGTCGGCACTCAGATGGAGAGGTTCCATTCAAGTGGATAACATGGTTGTGGGACAAGCTTCTCCAAAGATAAGTATTCTTGTTTATTTAAGTTCTGCAACTGTATTTTCTTACGAAATTTTATGAAATTATCATGAACATGTTGAATGAATGATTTGCTTCCGTTGTATATATCATGTACATTTGATTATGCATCTATGTATTTATATGCTTTAAGTTCAATGCATTTTTATATATGTATTATGTTCATGGGGGCCTAGATTTCCCAGGTTGATAGATGTTTTCATGTCCTCTCTGCTGAGTAAGGGTTGGGGACGTGACATCTGAATTGACTAGTAATTCTAGGAATCACTAGAATATTTAAATCCATAGATCGTAGAATAATTCAAAAGCAATTCCAACTCTAAATAACATGTTTTCTCAGTCATAACAGAGGTATATCTCATTCTAATATTTTTTCAAACACTTCATATGCAAGGTCACAAATCTACTCAAAACAATTCCATTGAAGGAGCTAGAAATTGGAAATTGATCTAGAATTTCGGTAGACATTTACCCAACACTGCCAAGAAGATCCTCCTCACATTCTCACACAAATTTAAATATCATTTATAAGACATAAACATAAAATTAACACTTAGGAATTTTTACAAACACTTCATGTGCAAAGTCACAAATCTACTCGAAACAATTCCATTGAAGGAGCTAGAAATTGGAAATTGATCTAGAATTTTGGTAGACATTCACCCAACACTACCAAGAAGATCCTCCTCACATTTTCACATGAAATTTCAATATTATTTATTAGAAATAAACATAAAATTAACACTCAGGCATTTTTACAAACACTTCATGTGATAATTCTCCAAACCATGCCAAACAGTCCTATCGAAGAACTAGTTTTCAAATAAAAGGTAAAAGTACCAAAGATAAGTCTTAAACCATTCCGAGGATACTGCACCATCAAAATACATAGTATATAATGAAAAGGGGAATAAATATCAGTTCTGTAGCAGAGGTACCAAATAATTATTTTCTCAAACAATTTGTGCACAAAATCCAAAAAACTAGTTTCCAATTCCTTCATAAAATTTACTTGCATAAATAGATTGAATTCTATGAGAAAATTCTTCCACAAATAACTCATACATTTCATCAAACATTTCATGTGCATCCATAAATAAATCAGATCAGATCCATGTAAATTAAATAAACATGAGATAAATCACGTATCTTATCAATATGCAACTAGCATCATTCAGACCACATTCCACCCAGCCTTTGGCATTGCCAATCCATATCTCACTTTGACATGACACCCTCAAGCTGAGGCCACAGATCCACAATAGAGGTGCGCTAAAGAATAACTCAAGTATCATCTTGATAATCCAAAAATCTATTCCTCAACACATACTTCCTCTTCCACCCCACTACCAGGTGTAATGGTAATCCAGACCCCATAGACATCAAGATATAGCCATTCAGCATCAAGATTTATGTGCAAGTTAAGGAAAAATACTAGTGGAAACCAAGGAAAATAAAAAGTATGAACAACCATAATCAACAACCACCCAAAAGAACCATGAAAAACAACCCCCAAACCAAGGATATCAAACATGTATTTATAGAAAAAATAAGGTAATTCTAACTCAATGGGTCAAAATAAAACCATGGTAAGCCAACTTGAGTCAATCCAATGGGGGAAGGGGGTTAGATCAACCACAATAGGTTAACTCTAAACGAACCCAAGAAATTCAAAATTTCAAGGAGAATAACTCCAAGCCACTCCAACCAACTCAAAATTAGTGAGGTGAGGTGTCACACAAGCCAAGGCATCTTCCCAAAATAGAAAAGGGGGGTTACAAAAGGATTTACACAAGAGTTACACAAATATTTACACAAGGAGTTGCAAAACCACCAAAGGGGCTCAATCAACAAGTGGCACCCACCCAAACACTAAGGAGGCGCACTAAATCATGAATTAGGCTCAATAATACCAACATAAGATAAATTAATCAAAAGTTGGGTCATTTGTACAATGTTTGGGTGATCATCAATTAATAAAGCCACTAAGGCATAAATATGGACCAAGATCAACCAAACAAGTTCTAAAGTGCTAGGAATGTCCCCATTCCCCCTCACATTATGGATCTAGGCCTCCCATACTCTTTTAGTGGTCCTCGATGTGCTAGTTGTTTTCATTAATTAATTATTTACAAAATAATAATAATGTCTCTAGGTCCTTAAAGACCCTTTTTTTGGCACCCTGTGCCACAATAATAAACAATTGCAAATTACATATGTTCGGGGCTTAATACACTGGGTATTACAGCATTAAGGAGAACCAACAATTTCCAAGAGGCTTGCAGTAGAAGAGAACAAGGTGTTTTCACCCACCCAATGCTAAACCATTCAACAACATTTTCTTCAACGAATTGCAAATTTGCAAGGTACATTTTGCCTCTGGAAATTCATAGTTATACTTATAGATTTAGGGATAAATTTTTTATATTAAAGATTTAGGGCTAAAATTGTTATTCCATGAATAAAACTCCATTAGATTCTAGTAAAATCATGACTACATAGAAAATTTAAATAATTGCAAATAAAATGAAATGTGATAATTCATGGGAATTGCGATAAATTCTTTACTCTTCTCTTAATATTTTTTGTGCAAATTATTGTGGGGAAGCTTCATTCGCCATTATTCATGAATCATTCTTCCTTTCTTCATTAGCATTTTACTCTTCTTGTTTATGAAAAACCTTGTGTGAAATGGTTGTTATTCCTACAAATGGTAAGAAACCCTTATGGATTTGTGGCTAGTAAGAGATTCTAAAATTTGGGGACTTGTTGTTGAGAGTATTAGAAAAAATGGGATTGTTTGAGGAAATAACCATGACTAGAACATTCACAATAGTTGAAGAAAAAACCATTTAAACCTAGAACCTTTCTATTGTTTCTCATGAACTATTTTTGGCCAAGTGTTTTCATCCAAGAGATCGAAAATACCTTTTGTGGATTGGTTGAACGGTACTTATACACCTAGACAGGTTGAATCATTGAGTTCAACTTAGATATTAGTGGAGAATGCAAATGCGCCAATGTAATGAATCCAAATGGCCTCTCTGCATATTAAAATCGTGTTGATGGGTGAAGGGTACAATTTTTTTATTGAAAGTTACATGCAGGGCAGTTTTAGAAACAAAAACGTTAATTTTTTTTTTACTGAATGGGTAGGGGTGCCCGTCAAATTTAACCCCTGCGAAGGGAGACTTGTCGAAACACTTTTCATTGAGTGCATAGGCCAGTGAATCAAGCTTGTCATTAATATTCTCATCTAATATGACTTGATTACGAGTGAGGTGACACATTCCTAGTTCCAGGATTTCCAGATGGTCCTCAAACGGTGTGTTCCCCATGCTATCCTAATTAATTCCCTTCACCAGTTCCTCCATAACCATGCTACAAAGGGATTTCATCATCTAGAACATACTCAATGTTTTGGTGTGCTGATTTTCACAGGTTCTGGAGGAACCCTGATATTCCACCAAACCATTGAAATCCTCCATAAGATGTTGAGCATCAGGATGTTGCCTCTCCTATCGAAGCCTCTCCTCCAAGAGTTCGGTATGAGCCCATGCATGTGGACTAACCGAGTTTTCAAAGAACCCTTTTGCATTCTCCATTTCTTTCAGAGCATGAGCCATGCGTGAGAGCTTGGGCCCATTGGCCATATTTCCTTTTTTTGTTTTGGTTCAAACCATGTTGTAAGTCCTATCTTTGAAAAACCAATCCAAAGGCCACCACTCGCGAATGAGGGATAAATAATGATCTTCCTAGGAGAAGTACCCTTCCATAGAATGGGCATGCAACGAAACTCAATGGCGTAAATACGAAAAAAAATTCCCCTACGATGTCTGTGCCTAAGAAGGCTCCTTTTCATTTCATGGATGGATTCCTCATCATGAAGAGAGATAGCACGTAACGCCATGAATACCCAATCAAAGAATGATTCCAATATTTGTCTGTGTTGCACTGGGATCGGGGACAGGGGACGTGGGATGAGTTTTCAAGACGGTTAGAGCGCACCCCCAATTTTTCAAGGGATGACAGGTTGGGGAGGACAATTATATATATATATATATATAAGATTGGAATAAAAAGTATAACTAATTATAAAATTCAATTTACAGAAGCAAATATAAAGTATTGTCCAATCATCATTGTCTATTGTCAAAACGAAATAGTAAAGACTCAAGATACATGCCTAAATAAAAAATAAATTTATATTTGTAATTTGACATCTGTAAATACTAAGTTATATTTTTATAAAAATAATAGCATGTGCTAATATTTTTACACAAAAAAAATAAAAAATAAAAATAAAATGTAAGATATCAAATATGAAAATACATGTGCTCTGCAACGTGTTGTGGCTGAGAGAGGCCAAACTTAGTGTGAGTATGAGCCTGTGTTGCTCCATGAACTCAAACTTTGAGCATGTTCTGAGAGCCAGAGATTAGAGAGGGGGCCACAATATGTGCTCTTCAAGCTGAGAGGGACACACGTGGGATTGCAGGAAGGGGAGCCATAGATAGGGGAGTCATGCACGAGATTACAGACAAGAGTCGACCTAGCAAGTAGTGTCACGTAGAGTGATGCGTAGACCATAAATTTATGTGGGTGAAATGAGTTGGAGTGTAGGTTAGTAATGTAGGATAAAATAGAGAGAATGGCAGGGGTTGTGAGGTAGAGGAATAGGGGAGGTTTAGGTTAGGGTTTTAATTAAAAAAATTAATTTTTTGTTTTTTTAAATTTTAATTGTGTAAGTTGAGGGATGTTCTTGAGAAGTCCCCAATTTTGATGGGGATGTTTAGGGTACGTCTCATAAGTCTCAAAGTCTCCAACGGAGTCCCCTATGAATCGGGTACGTTTTCGAGGAGTTCCAAAGTCCCCAGAACATGGGAACATAGGAAACGACAGAAATTTTGGGGGGGACGGGTCCCCGTGCATGTCATGTCCCAAATTTTTCATTGGGTCACAATGGCCTAATCACATTTTCCATATTCATGAGAGTTTTTCAAATTGATTCTAAGGGTCAAATAATTGTCAAGGAGGAAAATTACTAGTTTCCTAGGTTGGGGTGGAAGCTTTGGGATTTGGAATAAGGGGGACAATAAATGATGTTTGAAAAATAGAATGGAATAAATATTTAATAAATGAGATCAATAAATAAATACAATATTGGAAAATCAAAGTGGAAATTGATCATGAAGACACATGGAGGATGTGGGACCCACACAAGCTAGATTTTCTATGCCACATGACATCATCCTCTTGCAATTTCGAATCCATGGGAAGCCTAAATTTTCTTGGATGATTTAGAAAACTAATACACTTTTCCATATGCATCATAGGTCTAATTTGGAAGGAAATGTAAATTACATGGGAGAGGAAGAGTCATTTTGGAGCTAGTGAGACACTTGGACTAGATTCGCTAGCTCTATGACAACAATGATGAAGATGATATCACACCTATGAAACAAATCAGATATGAAGGATGACATCAGATATATCTAACATGTCAGGTAGAAATAGAGAATCCAAGAGGGCGCTCATGTGAGTTGGGGAATCTCAATGGGTTCCTACTCAAATTAGGGGAATATGGAAGGCTAGGAAAGGGAGGACACATGAAAATATTGAGCACACACCCAAATTCAAATTGGCTTGAGTTTGTGGATGGATTGGTAACATTAGAAGGATAAGTATGTTTATAAAATACAGGAATCAACCAAGAGAAGGTATTTTGTTCATTTGATAAATTTTCATTTGTGAATTGTGAGAGCTAGTGGATGACTAAGTTTCTTTCCTTAGCCAATTTCGAGGGTGAAAGATTCCCATCCAATTTGGTGTTTGGAGAGGCCACTCAGGTATTTCATGGATATTTAATGGAGTTATATTTGTAGGTGTAAGCTACAGGGTAATTCGTGGTTCCTTCTATTGCAACACTTTCTCTTAACCATTTCCAGTTTTTATTGCATATTCTTGCTCATGCAGGGATTGCGCTTTGGGTGAGCTATTGATATCTTTGGGGAAGCTTATAATGCCCCATTATTTTATGTTCTGATGTAAATTATATTTATTTCAATTTCAGAATACTTCTATGTCAAAATACTGAAATATTTCATGTAAAAATGTTAATCAATGAATAAATAGTGCCATTTCCCCACTATCTTATTGTGAACCAATGTAATGTTGATGGATTCGAATGGATAAGTAAACTACTAATGGTTTATGGATGAATGGAATTTTATTTATGTATTTAAATTTTAGATGACTCTCAGGTCGAAATAGCCAAAATATTTCATGTATAAATGTTAAACAATGAAGAAACAGTGCCCTTTCCCCACTGCCTTGTTGTGAACCGATATAATGTTGATGGATTCGAATGGATAAGTAAAATAATGATGGTTTATGGATGTATGTAATTTTATTTATGTATTATATGAGTTCAATTTTATTTATATAAGCATTTGGAGTTATTTTCTTGAGTTTTATAGCATTTGGAGAAGTTTGCCTATCATTTCCCCCAAGGTTGAAACTAGTATTTTGGCATCTGATTTAAGGGAGTTATAGAAGAAATTAAAAGTTGAATGGTGATTCATATGAGTTCATATTAATTTCCTTTACACATACCCTACTTCCATTCAGAAATTCAATTTGTATTGAGTGCATTTGGGAATCCATTTTTAGTATTCATTATGGGGGAATTAAAACCCCAAATTACTAGTCAAAACTCCTACCTCAACCAGAATATTAAACAATTTTGAAGAAGAATTTATAGGGTCAAAAATATTCCATTAACATCATATTCAAACCTTAATATCATTCATATACCTTTTGTGAATATTTGGGAGCATTTGGACCAATTTGGAGACCTAGACATCAAAACTAGTCAAAGGTTGAATTAGGGAAAAAAGTGAAAAATTGGTCATTTAATAAAATTTCTTAAAAAGGGACATTACAGTAGTATCAGAGCATGATATTGGCACCTGATTTGGTATGATATTTATGAGTATAATAACTCAGGGACCACCATTATATATTTAAACCAAAAATTTCTTTTGTTGAAGAGGAAACTATGAGTAGGGATGAAAAGGGAACCTCATATGATGGTGAGGAGCATATAGAAATCATGGAACCTGTCTTTGAAGAAATGCCAAAGAATATTATGAAAGGATTCGAATTGTTGGCTATCCAAGGTTGGATAAAATATATTGATCTTAAGAAAACCAAGGGGAAAAATGCATCAGCTTGCTTGAAGGAGCAAAAGGAGGAGACCCATGAACCACCTAGTTCTGAAATAGGTGAAGTAGAAGAAGTAGTACATGAAGAGGATAGAAATTGAATCCTAATTGAATCTAAAAAATATGAAGAGACATCACATGAGTATGAATAAGTTTCTATTGAAAATACTGAAGATCATTTCGAGACACATTCTACCTTGGAAATGAAACAAAGAGCATATTCTGATGGATGCTTGAACTATGAAGGAGTACCTATTGATGGGTGCTCACAACTCTATGTTGGTGACATAGAGATGAGATTTCAAAATGTTTCTGCAATCCAAATTTATAGTAAACATGAAATTGAAGACCTTGTAGCATTTGAAGAATAAACAAGATCAACTTCCCCATCACCACTTGAGCTTCATGAAGTGTGTCCAAGCAATAAGGAAGAAGATGAGGAGGTTTATTTGCAAGAGCCTCATTTTATTGAAGGGTCCTTAAAGATGAATGAAAATAATATCTAAGAAGCCCTTAGAATACTACATGACATTAAATAATTGGTGTCAAATTCTTGTTGGAAAATTTATTCATTGGAGGATCCATCCTTCCTTGAAGACATGGAGAAGATTCAAAGAGAAATGTACAACATTGAAGGTAATTTCATGTCTTTGATTTTTTATAGAAACAATTTTGTTGAGCTTAATGAATTTTTACATGAATCATACTTGAATAATAATGAGGATATTCATAATATCCAAATTCAAAATGAGCAACTTCTAGAAATGTTGCAAGATACTTGTTCTTCCTCCCATGTTTCAGATTGTCATATGGTATATTGCTTGGAGGATTATCATGTCATGGTTGATCATGAGAACTGTAGAAATTTGAATGTGCTTGATGTGTTTTAAGATGAACTTGAAGAGATCCAAACACTTGATGTGGTGGAAAAGGAACTTGAATTGTCTCTTGATGAAGGTTATGCAATTTTTAAAGAAGAACATGATTCCTCTACATTAGAACCAATCTATGACAAAGGTTTCACACTTTTGAAGGAGCTGCATGATACTACCCATATGGATCCTTACCATGATGAAAATTCTTCACTTTTTGATCATTTGGGTGAGTTAGTTCATTCTCCTACATCCTACAATTCCATTTTTTGCAGCATTAGTCTCAATGAAGTATGGGTGAAAGGGTTCTTTTCTATGGTGCCACATGAGGAGGATGGAACTCCTAGATTTACTTTTTATGATGACATGGCTAGAGCACATTATTTTTCACATTTTCAGTAGCATACTTTGTTACTTTATGATGATGCACATATACATGGATGTGTCTATGATATGCATTTGAGTCACTTGAAGACTCATGGTTTCTCTTGCTCAACACTTGGTTCATTTGATGTTGGAGGAACTTCATCCAACACTGGGGTGAATAGATTTATGATTGGATAACATTTTTGTTGCCAGACACATAATTTTTTATATCTTTATGATTCTCTCATTCATGGATGTATGGGTGAGACTTCTTTGAGTCATTTGAAGTCTCCTTGTTTTTTTTGCTCATTTTTTGGTTCAGATTTTAGTAAAGATTCTTCCTTTACTTCTTGGATGAAAGAATACATGGATGAATACTTTTATGCATATAACATCCCTTTTTATCGGCATTATAGGACATGGGATCCTCACCTATGTCATTGGAGCAGATTTGATTGGTCACTTGAAGCTTGTATGCACTTGAAAAATGGTGGTCTACTTACTTGGAGGTATAAGAAATTTCATGATTTTTTGATGAGGCACCTCCTTGATGTACATTTTTATTATAATGTTATGTACTTTGATGATATATATTATGTACTCATGATGTTTGGAAGAATAAATACAATAAAATGGGATCCCAGAATTCTCTTTCCTAATGGTATGGGTTGGAGAGCAATCTTAATTGTTGGAGTGCAATACAAGCAATGGGACCCTGGGATAGTTTTTAGTCCCATTGATTTCAAATTTTTTGGGAAACATGTAGTATGTGAGATGGATTCCCCAGTTAATAAATTGATTTTAATCAGAGTATTGCAGCAGCAGAAAGCATGGTGGTTCCTCTCGAAAATCATCATGGAATCTCAAAGACTCAAAGTTGGGAAACTCAGTGGAAACTTCAAAGAATCATACAGAAAGTAGGTTCTTCAACACCCATGTTTGTAATTGATTGAGGACGGGAAATATGGGGAAGGGAGGATTTTTCATGTCCCAAATTTTGCATTGGGTCACAATGGACTAATCACATTTTCCATATTCATGAGATTTCTTCAAATTGATGCTAAGGGTTAAATAGTTATCGAGGAAAATTACTAGTTTCCTAGGTTGGGGTGGAAGCTTTGGGATTTGGAATAAGGGGGACATCAAATGATGTTTGAACATTAGAATGGAATAAATATTTAATAAAGGAGATAAATAAATAAATACAATGGAAAATCAAAGTGGCAATTGATCATGAAGACACATGGAGGATGTGGGACCCACACAAGCTAGATTTTCTATGCCACATAACATCCTCCTCTTTCAATTCCGAATCCATGGGAAGCCTAAATGTTCTTGGATGAGATAGAAGGCTAATACACTTTTCCACATTCATCATAGGTCAAATTTGGAAGGAAACATAACTTACATGGGAGAGGAAGAGTCATTTTGGAGCTAGTGAGACACTTGGACTAGATTCCCTAGCTCTATGACAACAATGATGAAGATGCTATGACACCTCTGAAACAAATAAGATATTAACGATGACATATGACATATCAGACATTTCGGGTTGAAATATATCATCCAAGAGGGCGTTCATGTGAGTTGGGGAAGATCAATTGGTTCCTACTCAAATTGGGGGAAGATGGAAGGCTAGGAAAGGGAGGACACATGGCAAACCTTGAGCACACACCCAAATTCGAATTGTCTTGAGTTTGTGGATGGATTGGTAAAATTAGAATGCTAAGAATGTTTATAAAATACAGGAATCAACCAATATAAGGGCTTTTTTCGTTTGAGAAATTGTCATTTGTGAATTGTGAGAGCTAGTGGATGTTTGGAGATGCCACTAAGTTATTTCATGGAGATTTAATGGATTTGTATTTGAAGGTGTAAGTTACAGGTCAACTTGTGGTTCCTTCTATTGCAGAACTTTCTCTCAACCATTTCCTGTTTTTATTGCATATTCTTGCTCATGGATGGATTGCACTTTGGGTGAGCTATTGATCTCTTTGGGAAATATTATAATGCAAAATTAGTTTATGTTATGATTTAAATTATATTTATTTCAAGTTCATAAGACTCCCGGGTCTAAATACTGAAATATTTCATGTAAAAATGTTAATCAATGAAGAAATAGTGCCATTTCTGCACTATCTTATTGTGAACCAATGCAATGTTGATGGATTCGAATGGATAAGTAAACTATTGATGGTTTATGGATGAATGGATTGTTATTTATGTATTTAAATTTCATAATACTCTCAGGTCTAAATACCCAAAATATTTCATGTATAAATTTTAAACAATGAAGAAACAATGCCATTTCCTCACTACCTTCTTGTGAACCAATGTAATGTTGATGGATTCGAATGGATAAGTAAAATACTGATGGGTTATGGACGTATGGAATGTTATGATTTATTATATGAGTTCAATTTTATATACATAAGTATTTGGAGTTATTTTTTTGAGTTTCATTGCATTTGGAGAAGTTTTCCTATCATTTCCCCCAAGGTTGAAACTAGTATTTTGGCATCTGATTTAAGGGAGTTATAGCAGACATTAAAATTTGAATGGTGATGCATATGAGTTCATATTGATTTCCTTTACATGTCACATGCTTCCATTCATAAATTCAAGTTGGATTGAGTGCATTTGGGAAGCCATTTTCATTATTCATTGTGGGGGAATTAGAACCCCAAATTATTGGTCAAAGCTCCTACCTCAACCAGAATCTTAAACAAGTTTTCAGAAGCCTTTAGAGGGTCATAAATATTCCCTGAACATCATATTCAAACCTTAATATCATTCATATACATTCTATGAATATTTGGGAGCATTTGGACCAATTTGGAGACCTAGACATCAAAACTAGTCAAAGGTTGAATTTGATGAAAAAGTGAAAAATTGGTCATTTAATAAAATTTATTAAAAAGGGACATTACAGTGCAACATATATATTTTTACTATAACCCAGTCCTACAGCTGAATATGGTACTCTTCCCACATATCGATCATAATGATCCAGCTTGTCCCATAAATGTCGCTTAGGTGGAAGCTTCCTCTTGTCATCCCACCTTTCCCCTCACACCCAAGGTCATGCCAGGTGCATATGCTCACTACACGCGTCTGCATTAAGAAGGAACTCATCTTGGGGGTAATATTAGGAGGAAATGGGAGTGGGATTTGATACACTTATGCATCCACGACGAGATCATAGTTCATCCATCAAGTTATCATTGCAAGGCATGGACAATTTTTTTTATCATTACCGTATAGTTCATCCATCAAATCATCAATGCAAGGCTTGGCCAATTTTTTTTAAAATGATTTGATTGAGTGATCAATAATCAATACAAAGGTGGTAAGAACCATCCTTTTCCTCTCCAAGAAAACAAGAAAAACATAAGGGATCTTACTAGGAATTATGATCTCTTCTAAGAGTTGCTCGACGATTTTTTCAATCTTAGACTTTTGAAAATGGACATATTGATTGGAATGAACCATTATGTGGCCTTTAGTAGGGTTAACCTCAATATAATGTTCCATATTTGAGTGGAAAATGAGTTCATTTCCTAGAATATGAACCACCTTCTATTTTTTGAGTAGGTAGCGAGATCTAGAACATGAGTTCTCTGAAAATGCTCTACCTCCATACACTGCAAGAGAGATATGATGCCAAAGTGGCTCTTTACAAAAGGTAGGCAACGTCTTTAGAGTCATCAAACTAGACACTTTTAGGTGGAAATTCTTTGATATATTATTCATGACCATCTTGGTGAAAGGAAATGAATTTATCCCAATGTTTAGTGGAAAGGTTTCGAAGGAAATAATTCATTGGATGATCAAAACAAAACCCTTCTGCTCAATGTTTGTGACATAGAATTCATCCTTGAGGGTAGAGCATTCCACTATAATGTTAGCTTAATATTGATTTAGTCAAGAGTGATTAAGTTAAACCTTGATTCAGGAAAATATGGGTTTAGTATAGGTACTTTATGGGTCTATGGTATTAGATGTAATGAAATATATTTAAAGACTTAGTATACTTCATTATAAGAGGCTTGGCTTGGTCTAATTGGCCAAGGATAATGAAGATATCTTTTTAGTTGGTTTTCGAGGTAAAGGGTTACATAGTAAATCCTTTATATACTTCTTGCATGTTTGAGTTTTCTTTTTCTTTGTTTATTATATCGATAGGTGTTTATATTATACAATTTAGGGTGGACGAAGAAGGGTCCTCTTCCTAGATTGTCGGAAGATGAGACATGTGTACTGTCAAGATTTATTGTATGTCACTCATTTTAAATTCGAAATAAACAATTATATATATATATAATATCTCAGTTTACATGCGACACTTAACTTGTGGCCTATCGGTGTTCACCAACCACAAGTTAAGTGGTTGTGCTAGTACAATTACACCAATAGGTGTTTATATTTTACAATTTAGGGTGGATGAAGAAGGGTCCTCTTCCTTAGATTGCAAGAAGAAGAGACAAGTGTATTATCAAAATTTATTTTATGGCAATCACTCCAAATTTGAAATAAACAATTATATAGATGTGTGTGTGTTTGTGTCAAAAATATCTTAGTTTACATTTGATAACCAATAGATTAGGCATGGATAATGGGGAGTTCGTGGCACTTAACTTAGATGTCCACCAACCAAAAGTTAAGTGGTTTTGTTAGTTTTAACATAATATCAACCCAACCCAATAAACTTTACAGAGAGTGGTTCATAGCACTAAAATCCAAGGAAATTTAGAGAGAGTGGTTCATAACACTAAAAGCCATAGAGAGAATGGTAGGGATTCATCAATATATAATGGATTTATTTTCAGCTATGATCAATCTGCTCATTGTTGCATAGATCTAGTGTGAGAAGTAACCCGCTCATTGTTGCATAGATATATGGTGAAATTGCAACCTACAATGAGAGTGTTTCCCATGGTGAACCTTATGGTAAGATAAGAGTTCATTTGGAGGCCTATTGGTGGTGTATATTGCCTTGTCAAACATTGGAGTGATTCATGTAGTGAAGTTGTAATTGATTTATGCAAGGATCTATACATCCATTGTGTGTGGCTCAAAAAAAATATTATTATTATTATAATTATTCCCTTTGTGTGCTAGAATCCATCCATTCATGTGTTTGAGATTGAGTGTTGTGTGCAAATGGTTTGTCGAGTAACCAGATCTATGTGTATAAGCCCTAACAGATGCCCCAAATGCCTTCTCTTAATGTCGGCGTTGACCTGCATCAGACTGTAACTCCCAATTTGCACCTGTGAAATGGTGGACAAGCTATGAGAATTCCATATTTGTTGGAATAGATATTATGTAACTGAAATGGAGGAAGTATTGGTTAGGGTGCACAAACCAGCAATAGGCAGTGTGGAACAAAATCTCTGGTTAGTCGTAGATGTACTAGTCAAGACAGATATATAGTTGGTAGTAGGACATTGGAGCTCCCGCTCATGGGTGATATGTACAATAGTTGTTGGCAGGAGAGGTCTCGGATAGCAGAGAATAGTTGACATTGGCTATATCAAGTGTGATAGAAAGAATAGAATACCCCGATAATGGAGAATAGTCGACATTAGCTATATCAAGTGTGATATAAAGAATAGAATAGCCAGTGTGTATTGTTCAATATTGAGCTTGCACAAGTCAAATATGTGCAAAGAGTGCTACAAGTGTTCACTGGTAGAATGTTGGTGTCGTTCCACCATGATAGCAGGCCGACCGTGTCCTAGTTGGCATGGGAAGAGACGACTATCTCCAACATATGGGGAAGGACTCAAGTTGTGGAGAAGCGGATTTTGGCGGTTGCTTGTGATATTTACTAAACGAAGCACATGTTATACTTTTAAGGTTATAGTGGTAGTCTTCGGATTTGAATTTGATTCTCATGGTGAAAAAAAACCAAACATGTATTAGAAAAAACACCTCAAAATGCTATTATGTTTGGGAGGCACAAATTGAAGTGCTGGTTTAGGCTTCATGGCCATGATTTTATGAGTGAATGATGAATGGCACACTGACAAAGTGTTGAGAGAGGATACAAAAGTATTGAGTGTATGTCACTGTATATCATCATATACTTGAGAGTTCAATAGTAGCGATTATGCGAGTTTAGAGTTAATCACATGTAAGTGGGCATATTGTTAGGTATTCATACCTCTAATTAAGCTCACCAATGTGAGGTGTGGAAGTAAACCTAGATGAAAGAATTAAGGGGGGCATGTTGTAATAATCCTGGATCTTCAATTAATAAACTTTGAGGTAGGGTAGGTGTTTATCCCAAGTTGAGTTTAAAGGGAGGAATGTTAGGTTAATCTTGACAAAGTCAATAATGATTAGGATAACCTTGATTTAGTGAATGATGGGTTTATTGTAGGTAGTTTACAAGCCCATGGTACTCGCTCATCGTATTTGATGTGATGATGCCTATTTGAAGGCCCGGTGTACTCCACCATAAGAGCCCTGATTTTGTAGGTAGTTTTTCTAAAAAAAATTCTCAGATAAATCTTTTATGCACTTCTTGTGTGTTAGTTTTTTCTTTGGCTCTTTCTTTGTGATTGTAATATATGAGTTCCACCTTCTACACCACACCTTCACATTGAACAAGTTTATGGTCTAGGATGCTGATGGAGTAGTGTTTAGATGTGTCAAGATCAAATTCAATTGTCTAACTTTTGGTTTATCAAGAATGTTAGAGCATTTCCAATATCAACTCAAATGAGGAGCCTATGTTTTTAATGTAGGTATAAAACTTGAATGTATCAAAACTACCGAATTGAATTATTGGAGAAAGGGAAATTGAGGGTTCTCCTATGTCTAACGGTGGGCAGGATTGACCTTGTGGAACCTATCACTTTCTAGTTGTTTAAGAAGAGTAGGAGTTGGGCCCCATGGATAATTTTAGGGGATATATATAGCCCATGGGCTATATTAAGAGGGTTACAAAAATTTAGTGGGTTATTTTCTTATATGGAAAGGGTTTTTTCAGCTGAAATATATCCACCCAATATTTATTAGAAAAAAAATAAATCGAAAATGAATAGCCTCTTATATATTAATGAGGAAAATAAAAAAAACCTATTTTTCTCCCGAGAAAATTCTCCCTCCAAACTATCTTTTGCCCCTAATTTCTAGAAAAATTCCAGTGAAATCATTCCTTCGCCCCCAATTTTCAGTAAGGGAGGATACCAAGGGTTATTCTGCCTCCATTTTCCTTCAAATTTAGGCATGTGGTTGCATTAGCCTGTGTTTTTAGTCTATTTCATGCGATACCGTATTTGAGCCCTTGATTTCTAGTATTAGAGGGAAAATCTTGGGCTATTTTGTTCTACATAAACTCTACATTGATTCATGGTTCACCCAAATTGCATTGCGCTTATAGGATGAAGGTTCTGGTTGATGTGATTCCACTTTTCATTCTTAGTTTTCTCAACATTTTAATCTTCACATAACATCTCCATTGCTGAAATCTCAAGTCTTGAAGGGGCATGCCACACATGCAATTTATCATAGAATGCAAAATTGCATCACTTTTTATCCAATAATTAACATGGTATGCTTTTTATCATGTTTTTATGCTTTTTTTCCACGGTTACAATAGATTATTATATTGTAAATTTACCTTTTTTCATGGATGATTTTTTAGGCTTGTTGAATTCTAGGGCACTTTTGATTCTTAGGGATCATTCAATGTTAATAGGATTTTATTCTATCCTAGAAGTATCGGTTCTATGAAAGTGTTATAGAGCTCAAAATATATGATTTATTTTTATTCCTTCTCATGTTTAAACTATTGACTGGAATTTATATGTTGTTAGAGGATACGACTCTTGATGGAGAGACGACACATGGTTTTGATATATTCAAACTGAATTTGACCCAGCTGTCTAAAATGTTCTTTTATTAGGATCTTGCTCTGTAATTATTATTGTATATAAGGCATTAATGAGAGTGTATATGCTCATATTTTATGTATGTTATTGTTTATGCTTGGGGTGTTTGTAATATAAATGAATGCATACTGATTATAATAGTGGGGCTATAATGGAATGGTCATTATTTTCATTATCTTCTTGTAGACTTGTCCAAAGCGTTCTGGTAGATTCTTTTATTTCTATTGAGAAGTTCATGATTGGTATATTTTTTTATTTGTATTTCCAAGTTCGTCAATTTTATTTGTGACCTAAATTTGTTGGGTTCGGTAGTTGTTTTAAAATATATTTTTTTTGTAAGGGTCATTCATAAGTAAAATGTTTTTTGGTGATTTTTTTATGTGTAATTGCTATCATCATCCAAAAATGGATCTAGATATGTATGATAAATATATGATTTAGTTGGAACACAATACTTCATTTCCATTATGATTGTATATAATATGTACAGGGCATGTTTGATCTGAGATGTAGACATTATGCCATTTTATATCTATCCTTTTGCACTCAATGAGAGTGCTAAAAAAAAATTAACTCATTTTGCATGCTTTCAAAAAATTCAAGGACATGGATACAAACACCTCCTCAGATTATCTCAGAAAAGTGGTCTTTAATAGAGTAGTTCTAATGATATGTGTGATGATGTATTAATGTGATTTCTATTATTGTTAGTGTATGTTCTTATTTCTAATAACCATTGCAAGTTCTAACTAACTCTAAAAATTCTAAATCAAATGACATACTTCATATTTTTATTGTCAACAAAAAAAAGTATTGGTGGACAAGCCGTGAGAATTCCATATTTGTTGGAATAGATATTATGTAATTGAAATGGAAGAAGTATTAGTTAGGATGCACAAACCAACAATAGGCGGTGTGGAAATAGATCTCTGGTAAGTCATATATGTACTATTCAAGACAGATCTATCGTTGGTAGTAGGACGTTGGAGCTCCCGCTGATGGGTGATATGTACAATAGTTGTTGGCAGGAGAGGTCCCTAATAGTGGAGAATAGTCAACATTGGCTATATCAAGTGTGATAGAAAGAATAGAATATCCAATGTGTATTGTTCAATCTTGATCTTGCACAAGTCAAATATGTGCAAAGAGTGCTACAAGTGTTCATTGGTAGAATGTTGGTGTCGTTCCATCGTGATAGCAGGCCGACCGTGTCCTAGTTGGCATAGGAAGAGACAACTATCTCTAGCATATGGGAAAGGACTCTAGGTTGTGGAGAAGAGGATTTTGGTTGTCGCTTGTGATATTTACTAAGCAAAGCATAAGTTGTATTTTTAAGGTTATAGTGGTAGTCGTCGGATTTGAATATGAGCCTATCTCAAGTTACTGATTCTTATGGAGAAAAAAAACGAAATACGTGTTAGAAAAAATGGATTAGATTAGCATTGAAATCGCTACACCTAAAAATTATTTTATTTTGGCTTTGCATGGATGTATGTATATATATTGTTTTCATATATTTCTTGGGAGGCACAAATTGAAGAGGTGGTTTAGGCTTCATGGCCATGTTTTTATGAGCGATGGTGAGAGTGAATGGTGAATACCACACTCACAAAGTGTTGAGAGATGATACAAAATTATTTAGTGTATGTCACCGTATTTGGAGCAAGAACGACATGAGAAATGAAACATGTTGATTTTTTATATCATCGTATACTTGAGAGTTCAATAGTAGCGATTATGCGGGTTTGGAGTTAATCACATGTAAATGGGCATATTTTTAGGCATGCATACCTCTAATTAGGCCAATCAATGTAAGGTGTGGACACAAAACTAGATGGTAGAATTAAGGCGGGCATGTTGTAATAATCCCGAATCTTCAATTAATAAACTTTGAGGTGGGGTAGGTGTTTATCTCAAGTTGAGTTTAAAGGGAGGAATTTTAGGTTAATCTTGACAAAGTCCATAATGATTAGGATAACCTTGATTCAGTGAATGATGGGTTTATTGTAGGTAGTTTATAAGCCCATTGTACTCTTTCATCATATTTGATGTGATGATGCCTATTTGAAGGCCTAGTGTACTCCACCTTAAGAGACCTGATTTTGTAGGTAGTTTTTCTGAAAAGTTTTCTCGAATAAATCTATTATGCACTTCTTGTGTGTTTGTTTTTTCTTTGGCTCTTTCTTTGTGATTTTAATATATGAGTTCCACCTCCTGCACCACACCTTCACATTGAACATGTTTATGGTCTAGGATGTTGATGGAGAAGTGTTTAGATGTGTCAAGATGAAAGTCAATTGTCTAACTTCTGCTTCATCAAGAATGTTAGAGCATTAACAATATCAACTCAAATGAGGATCCTATGATTTTAATGTAGGTATAAAACTTGAATGTATCAAAACTACCCAACTGAATTATTGGAGAAAGGGAAATTGAGGGTTCTCCTATGTCTAACGGTGGAGATGATTGACCTTATGAACCTTATCACTTTCCAGTTGTTTAAGGAGAGTATCCTCGCTAGGTTCAAACTCAAGTTCACTAGTATGCATCTTCAACCATAAAAAGATTAGCATGCTTTAGACATGTAACATACTTACCAACCTAATAAGAACAATATAGGGTTCTTTTTTAGATGTTTTATTTACTAGTTTTTTACTCCTCATTCAAAAAGTAGCGTTACCTCTTTTTCAATGTAGTTTTTCAACATTTTGAATTTTTTTAATTAAATATTTGTTTTTTCATTTTATTTTAAATATCTAGTTTTTTTTGTGGTGTTTTCTTTCAACCTAAAATTTTATGATTTTTATATTATTAAAAATGTTGTAAATTTTGAAGTATTGATTTTCATTTAATATATTATCAAGTAATTTAGGATGCCATACATTTTAAGTACAATTTAAAATATTGAGTTCCCATTATTTATTTTTCTTTAGTTCACTACATTATAGCTAAATAACACCACTTTTAAACATCTAGCAAAAAAATATAGATTTAAAGACTAGTTATAATGAAAATTGTATACATTTTAGATGTTTTTTTTCTTAAAATATCACCTAAAATAAAGTATTTGTATGGTTAAAAGTACACAACAACATAATTTAGAACAATCTAAAAAAATATTAAAAAAAGGTCACATAGACAATATTAAACATCGCTCTCTCAATTTCCCTTAAAATAAATTAAGATTAAATAATTACGTAATCCCCCCATTTAAAAAGAATATAAATAAATAAAAACAAAAAGAATTCTATTTGATTAAAAAAATTAACTATTAACAAAAATTAAGTTAAAGAAAAGTTTATGGGTAACCAAAAAAAAGGTGGAGACCATTCTCAAAATCCCCTTACCCATTGCACTGCAACGAGACAAAGGAATAACTTGAACCTTTATATTTAGCTACTTGATCATCATGGTCACAACTTGACCTATAAGAGATCAATTAATTTGTGTTTTTCCCATTTCCCTAAACTAAGGTAGATGTTTTCCAAACAACCATGTCGTTCTGTTCTAATATAGTATCAATAATTTTCAAATAACTCCCAAAGAAATGGAAGTCAAAATAATATTTTCTATGTATGGAAGTATGCAATAACTCTACTATACTCCAATTGCACTTGTAATTTTTTTCAATATCAACAAATAATGGTTTTAATTCGATCTCTTTTTTCAAATATCTAATTAATTTGATTATGAAATGGTAAATAATGGTTTTAATTCAATCTCTTTTTTCAAATATCTAATTAATTTGATTATGAAATGGTAGTTGCTATTGACTAAATGAAGCATTTTGGAAGATACACGCACCTGTATAAATCTAAATCATCTTATAGTAATAATAATTTGGCCATTATAAACCAATATACAACTATTTATCTCACATTAATAATGAACAATATAGTTAGAAAAAAGACAAATTTCATACATCCACACATAGCAAACGGAAATGACATGACTAAAGTATTCACAACAATTCCAAACATATTCGCTATATATAAAGATGAAGTTGGTTTACGAAGTATACATGTACAAGTGTTGAAAACATTTCACAAGTATACATGTACAAAGGTATATGTGTTATTGTTCTTCTTGTAATTATTTTGGATGGACCATTGGAAACGATGTAGACATTGATGCATCCAATATTTA
This sequence comes from Pseudotsuga menziesii, assembly GCA_001517045.1. Taxonomy (NCBI): domain Eukaryota; kingdom Viridiplantae; phylum Streptophyta; class Pinopsida; order Pinales; family Pinaceae; genus Pseudotsuga; species Pseudotsuga menziesii. Next base: position 114,814 of record LPNX010163015.1, on the reverse strand, counting down.
ATGAGAGAAATACCTTGGCTCCATATTTGTTGACAAGAATGCAAAGGAAAAACAAAAAGGAGGCAAATAAAACTCAAAACATGCACTAAGAGTGTTTGCTAAAATACACAACAATGAATTCTTTATCTAGGCATAAAAAACTCCATATCATGCAAAGAAAAAGGACTTGCTTAATGCTATGTTTACAAACACTAGGCATGGTGGTATTTTGGATTCTCAAGCTTCTAACTCAACGTAAGAACCCTCATTAATGTCTTTTCAAATAGATCATTTAAGTGTAAGTAATTCAATAAAGCAATATGCATATTCTTCCAAATCAAATGATTTAAAAGACCATCCAAAAAACATTAAAGCAAAAAGGATGAACATATATTGAAATTAATGTCAATGATACTTCAACCCCTCTTATTGAACGGGCTAAACAAAAATATATCATTTCACCTAATGTCAATGAGGCTAGAATCCATGGTAGTGGGCAAATCTCTATTTCTGAGTTCTTGCAATATGCAATGTTGTTTGACACTTCTTAGTAGAATTATAGAGATCAAAATGATGTAAAGTTTGGTAAAATAAAACCCTTTAGATCTATCACTAAGGATGCTAATGATCTAGAGCTTCACACCACTACAAAAGATGAAACTACAGACATATATGGTTTGAGACACTCATTATCCATGTATTGGTGTCTTATCTAACCAAAATTATGTCCTGCTACTTAGAGAAAACTATGGATTTCGAATTTTGAAATTAGAAAAGAATAACTTAGTAGATAGGATAGTTCATATGATGTTTTAGATTTAGTAGAAATTATCACTTCAAATGATTTGATTGGGGCACCTATTCATCAACTACTTGAGACTGGTGATAAAAATAATAATCACGCGATTGAATCTATCAGAGCACATGAGACTAGTAGTATGTTTGTATTTATTTCTACATGTAATCTAGTTATGCATTGTAATGATTTGTTAAGAACTAATGATTTCCAAACACCCTTGGAGCAATCCAAGGAAATAAAAAAATATACCTATTGGATATCAAAGTGGGTTAGTGTAATACTCGTCGTTCTTAACCCCTATTATTGTAATGAATTATAATTGATGTAAATGTATTGATGTGTTGGTTCATGGTGTGTAGCTCAAGGCCAAGGCCCCGCTAATGAATGTTGTGGCACTTAATAGTACTTTGACTATGTAACAAAACCATGCACTAGCAAGGCATGGTGGCATCCTGAAAAGGATGTAGTTTTTAAATGCCAAATTAATGAAAGGAAAACCAAGGATTGAATGTGCAAGGTAGGGAAATCGAATGGGAAACGGTATCCCCTAGCGGAGGAAGTGAGAGGATAGTGAAGCCTTGAGATTCCAATTAATAATGATCAAATGTCATGATGGTGTCTTTAAGGAAATGAATTGTTATTACTCGCTTACTTGTGTAACGCCAATAGATAGGGATGTGAACTCTCTATTAACCTTTGAGTGTTGCAGGACAACGCATCATTTGCATGATCAGAAGAATAAATTATTATTCATGCATGAGCATAAATTGAACTACTAGTATTATGAACTTATTATCTTATGGCTAATTATTATTAATTAATTAAAGCAAATGGTTATGGAAGGTCGATTGGTTAAGGATAAACCCAATCTCCATTTCAAGAGAGCTTCAATTACTTTGGAAACACCACTGTGTGTGTGTGTGTGAGAAAAGGTAGAGAAAGTGAAACTTTTAGTTTCAAGAATGTTTAGGGTTTTCAAGAGTGAATACATAATGGTTTTGGAGGGGGGGGGATCCTCTACTATTATGATTGTTTTGAATATACTTCCTTGGGTCGGGGCATGAAGTGAAAGAGTGATTTCCTCTCTCAGAGCCAAAATCCTTACTTAGATTTTGCATTTTTTCCTTGAGTAGAGAAGGGACAAGCTCTAAGAGAGAGAGAGAGAGAGAGAGAGAGATTTCCCAGTTTACAATTGTATTTCCATTATGAATTTATGATAGGGAAAAAAAATGGAAATCCTCCCTGAGGAGAGCTAAGTCCCTTTGTTTTTATTTAATTATGGTTCTATGTTTTTAGTTGTTTGCACTTGCAGATATTTGGATGTGGAATACAGGGACACTCTCTCTTTAAAGGGATTTGACTCCCCTTTACATATCTATGTAATAATATACTGGAGGGGGTTTATTTGTAAAGAGTTGACTCCCATTTCTTATTTATGTATTTTTAGATCATAGGGGGTTCTCTGTAAAGAGTCGACTCCCATCACGTATTCGTTTATCAATAGATGAAGGAGTGATCTCAGTAGGAAAGTCGCTACCCATTGTAATCGATTGTATTTATTTCTACATAGTTTAAGTGGGACGACCACCTGTAGCAGGGTCAATCCCCTTTGTTTATTTATCTTTTTTTTTATACTTTGTGATCTATCTATAATATGCAAAGGATAGAAGTGCCTATTTGGTTCATTTATTATGATATATACATCTCTGCGATTTTGATGAAAGGGGTGACCTCCTGAGGAGAGTCAAGTCAACTTGTAGCTAAATATTTTATTTATGTATTTAAATATTTTATCTCTCATGCATGAGAGGGTCGATGCCCTAGCAATTTAGTTGTTTTCATTTCTATGCAAGAAAGGGAAAATACCATTGCTTTCATTTATTGTGATATATCTTTATGTTGTATTGTTGGTTTTGCATGTGCAAGAAAGAGCACATTCCATTGTATTTGTTGTCTTATATATACCTTCAATGCATTTTTATTTTGTATCCATGCACGTGCAAGAACGGGCCAGCGCCCATTGTCTTTGTTGACTTATATATATTTGTGTTGTGTATTTGTTTGATCAATAAATAGAGGGGAGGTTTCTGTGAGAGTCGACCACACTATATATCTTTTTTTGTTAATAAATATAGGAGTGGTCTCTTTTGAAAGAGAACTAAATCCATTATTTCCTTTTAATATATAATTTGTTGTGCAAGCATGAGCAATCTCTTTTAGAAGAGAGACAACTCCCTTTAATTCATTATGGATATAGTTTCTAGTGTGAATATGCATGGAGAAGAGCTCTATGTTTTAAGAGTAAGAGTCTATCTTTCTTGTTGTTATGATCCAAGATCTATGTTTTGTTTATTGAGAAGCAAACTCTATGTTTCATTGTTTAGATACAAGCCTTAAATTTTAGATGTCGAGTCTATTAATTATATCTATTGAGAGTTGAACTTTATTTCTTTGGTTGTTGAGATCCAAACACTCCTTTGTTTACTTTGGAGGATATTTGAAAATCCTAGATCATTGTTAATGCTTCTATTATATATTATGTATGTATGTATATTTTTTGAATAGTAAAAGGGTGTGACTAATATACCAGAAATTAACCTTTGTTTTTCAGATGATCCCAGTCGTGGGCATGGGCTTATCTTTCAAGTCATGTTGAGAAATCTTGGTGAAAGATTTATGTTGTTCCTTCACCCTAATGGACTCGTTTCCCAGCATGGGGGTGGCCTCTCGACAGAAATAGTACATGTTAGAAAATGCGCCTAAGGTTGGGAGGAACATTGTGCTTGCACATTCAGTCACCCATGATATTTTATTCAAGATAAGTGTTCATGATATGCTATGTGGTTGTTATTCAATTTTGTTTATTTACCTAAAGATGTACACGTGTTCTCTATTCATTTGATATTTTAAGCTCTCTCATGTCTAGTTAAATATTTATAAACACATGACAAATGTGTTGCAAAAGTTAGAGAAATAAAAATATGACATTGTTATAGTACAAAAAAACTACAATTAAGATAAATGTGATATGTAATTAATAATGCATGCTTGTACAAATGCATATGCAAGCAAAATTATTGTGTTATTGTAATGATAGACTTATTGATGGCATAAAAAAGACTAATATATGATTGAATAGACATCTAGAGAACCATGCTAAATGGAATTTGATAATCCATGCATTCTTTGCAATAGTTTTGGCTGACCAGCTAGCCTTTATATTTTCATTCTACATGATGAACTTGAAATTATGTAACATGTTCGGAATGTTAGGGTTTTGTCGTTGCGGTTCTATCTTATTAAATGCATATTCATTATTAATGTGTTCATCACTTATACATTGAATAATTGTTGTAGTTATATATATTGTGTGGTCAAGATCTTAGCTTGGCATCATTTTTTATGCATGAAAGTAAATCAATGGTATCTCATTGAATATACTTTATGTGATTGATTATACCCTTAGAATATTTGAAGTTTATAGCAAAAGGTTGGTGGTTTTGTGTTAAACATAAGTTGTGATCGTAGCTAATTTATTGGTCTTCATGACTTTTTATTACCAATGGTAAGCTAATAGATGTTATGTTTAGATGTGAATACTTATGTTCTATTTATGGAGATCATTACGCTTGATGAGCGTACTTGAAAAGGATGATACAATCCTTGATGTTCTTGTTATAACCTTTATATTGTATCAATTAATTGATCAATTAATTGTTATTGTATGTAATTATGCCTTACCATGCAGAGAGGCATGGCATTTAACATCTTATTTGATTGCATGTGCATTATTAGAAGGTGTTTGGTCATGAGAGCAAGTTCTTAATATGTAGGTAGGTTCTAAGAACCTCATTGTATTTCTTATATAGCTTTAATCTCCTTGGTATTCTATTAGTTTGATGACCTTAACATAATGATTGGAATTGTCTAAAGTGAAATTAGTTCCTTGTATGATACACATAAGTGAATTGCATTGTACAAATTATGCATTCTTGGGATTTTTCTAATTCCGGGAATAGTGTTCTTACTTCAATTAGATTTAAAAAATAAAAGAAAAAATCTCCTTTTTCTCCAAATGTTCACAGAAGGTAAATGGGTGTGTTACAGTTAGGTAGTATAAATAGTAAGGGTGTCATTGACATTACTACTTAATAGTGATTGTAAACATGGGGAAGTCTCCAAGAATAAAAGAGTATTAGATCGGCATAGTTACTAATGGAACATGTTCAACCAACACAAACATAGACAATACAAGTGGTAAGACCGGTTTTCATTGTGGTGGTAGCTCTCCTGGAAATTTATGTGGTTGCAATGGTGGAAGGCGTACTAGTGATATAGAAAAGGCACAAGATATATTGGTTATAGAAAATTTCAAAATACATAGTGATGTTTCAACTTTAGTGAAAAATATCACCTCAAATTATTTAATTGGGGGAACTATTCATCAACTACTTGAGAATGGTGATAAAAATAATAATCATGTGATTGAATCTATTGGAGCAATTAAGACTAGTAGCATCCATGTATACCTATTCATCAGATGAATAGGATAGTTCATACAATGTTTCAACTTAGTGAAAATATCACCTCAAATTATTTAACTAGAGGACCTATTCATCACTACTTGAGACTGGTGGTAAAAATAATAATCACACAATTAAATCTATTGGGGAAATTAGGACTAGTAGTATCCATGTATTTATTTATACATATAATCCAGCTATACATTTTAATGATTTATTAAGAATTAATGATGGCCAAGTACCCTTGGAGAAATCCAAGTAAATAAAAAATTCACCTGTTGGATATCAAAGTTGGTTAGGTACTATAAATAGTAGGGGAATCGTTGATGTTACAACTTACTAGTGACTATAAACATGGGGTGGTATACAAGAATAAAAATGTCAGATCTACATAGTTTTACCAATGGAACATGTTCAACCAACACAAACATTGACAATACAAGTGGTAAGACCAAATTTCAATGTGGTGGTAGCTCTTGGGGAAAGTTATGTGATTGTAGTGGTGGAAGGTGCACTAATGAGATATAAAAGGCACAAGATATATTGGTTGTAGATAATTATGAAAGACATAAACAAACCACTCAAGTCAGGGGAAATGCATATATGTGAGGCGACTACATAACAAGAAAGTCATTAGAGGCAAGAAAGAAACAAGAAATACCTTTAGGTTGGGAAGAGTCACAAGTGTCAACACCAATAGCTTTGGTATTGTAAATAAACGAAGTAGTGTTGGAAAGGAAAATGACCATTCTATTTGTAAAACGATGCAATATAACATTGTTGATGACCATATACATGAGCCAAAATCCATAAACTGTATCCAGTCACTGTTATCTTTGGCCTCATCAACTACATGTTCATAGGAGAACAAAAGTTGTGAGTATAATTGCAAGTAGAATAGTATAAGGGAGTTTAAGACTTATCTAGAACACTCCAATTACCAAAGAGTCCATATATGAATACATAGGTTTAGAGAGCAAGGGTATATGAGACAAATAGAGAAACCCATCAATAGATGAATTCAAACGTAGAAGTAGAGCCAATTGAAGCACCCATTTCATGATCTCGGACATCATAGGAAGATTTAGATGGATATCCATTGATTGTTTAAATGGATACGTTACCAAATGAAGCAAGAGAAGAGGAAAAGGAAATTGTTAGTCAATCCTACCATATTTTGTCAATGCTTTTAGGTCACTATCTTATAAGAGTTTATGTGGCTTACTATATAGCTATATTTCCAATATTATATGTTCTGATATATACCTAGAATTATTAGATATGTGTTGTATCCTTTGTAGGTAGACTTAGTCACATACTAGTGTGGGTTTAGGGGGTATCCCTCAAATGAATTGGGTCCATTTAGGGGTTCCACGACAAATCCCTCGAGGAATTTTTTTTGTTTAATTATTTTTTTTTACCAATGATTTTGGTCCATTGTAAGCTAATTTTAGTTGAGGAATTAGATCTGTAATCTAATTTGAGTTAACGTATTAGAGTTTTGGATGCTATAATATTGTATTGCAAATAGGGAAGATAACACATTGAAATAGAGATATGAGCAACTACAATTAGGTTAATTTTCCTTGTTAAAGGTTTCCAAGGTCAATCTTTATGTATTGTGTGTGTGTTTCATTATTATTTATTATGTTCTAGACTCTGTCGGAACTTCTTTTCTTGCACAAGTGTATCAATTAACTATTCATATAATATCAAAGTGAGGTTATTAGCATTAGGTGGACACCTTTGTTGTTAGGGTTTAACTAATTCTATGAAGAGAAAATGTATCTTGGGTATACAATAAACCTATGTTTGAGTGGGAGCTTTGCACAGTGAATATTGTGTAAATAAAATAGTGAGCAATCCAAGAATATAAATAGAGAAGTTTAATATCTAAAGCTATGAGTTATGGAAGTTGAAGATGGAATATATTCGTGTAGATAGAGAGCAATGGGTTGCTATATATCTAGGTACAAAACTTATTGATATGTCAAAAAGAAGATTGGGAAAAGCTATAAAAAAATTTGAGAAGCATAATTTTACTCTGCCTCTCAAATTCGATGTTGAACATCTCTACAGAAGACAATGCAAAGAAGTTGTGGGATAAATTAGGGGGTTCATATTAGCCAAACTATCTAGTAAACAAATTATTTCCTCAAAATATGTTGTATCTTCTTAGGATGGAGAATTGAAACTTCGTGATGAAGCATTTAAATGCCTTTAATAATTTGATAAGTCAACTTGTCTTTGTTGATATTAAGATGGAGGAAGAAAATAAGTGTATTACCTTTTTATGTTCTTTGTGATAAGGATTTGGATAATATGGTTGTAGCAATTGGTAGTACCACTCAATCCACGTTAAAGTTTCAGGATGTAGTCCCATCCTTGTTATCAGAGGAAATGAGGAGAAATTTTATGGAGGGTCTGACCAAGGATGTTTTATATGCAGTGGGACACTCCTAAGAGAGGAAAAACAAGTATTTAAGGGGACAAATATAAATCTCCAATACAATCTACAAGGAAATGTTGGAAATGCATTAAAGATAAGTATTATAAGAAAGATTGTAGATATAATAATGTTGATAAAATTAATGGGTCAGATGATGCTCCTTCCATAGAAACAAAAACCTCCATGGAAGAGGGGAGTGATGATTATCTCGAATCAATAGGTACACACACAAATTGTGATGTATGGTTGAGCGATTTGAGTGACTCATATCAAATCACTCATCATACGGAGTGGTTTTGAAAATCAAAAGTAAAATGGAGGTGATGTTTCCTTAAGAGATGACTCCACAACCAAAATCATAGAATGTGGAAGGGTCAAGTTATTCCTCAAAGATGGAGGGATTAAAACTCTTCTTGGATTTCGACGCATCCTATATCTATATAAAAACATGATATTTGTAAGTAAGATCGGTGATGCAGGTGTGAAAATTATATTAGAAAATGATGCATGCAACATGGTTTGAGTAATGGTGTTGATGAGTGGAATTTGGATTGGAACTCTGTAGAAGATGTTGGGAAGCACTTTCAATGATAGGTGTAATATTTTTGTTGTTTATGTGGATAGAAATGAAGAAGACAATAAATCTATTAACATTGGAGAGAAGACAATGTTATGGCATCAAAGAGTAGACATATTGGAGAAAAGGATCTTCAAGCATTACATGGTAAAGGTATGGTTGAATGTATGTCTTGTTTCTCATCAGAATTTGATTTTTGCGAACATTATATATATGGTAAAGATAATCGAGAGAGATTCCCATCATGTACTACCAAAGCAAAAGGAATATTGGAATTAATACATAGTGATGTGTTTGGGTCTATTAAATTACATCACTAGGTAAATATCTGTATTATGTTTTATTCATTGATGATTTCACAAGGAACACAAGGGTCTATTTCGTCCATAATAAATCTAAGTTTTTTGGTAAATTTAAGGAGTTACAGACTCTGGCAAAATACTTGATAGAGAATCAAATAAATGAGTTGAGGACATATAATAGTGGAGATTTCTATCTAAATGGGTTCAAGGAATTATGTCAGAAGTGTATAATAACAAGGAAAAAGACTACGCCATACACACCTCAAAAAAATAGAGTTGCAAAAGAGTGATCAAGACATTGATGGAAAGGTAAAAAGTATGTCCAGTGGTGCAGAGTTATCACAAGGATTCTAGGCAAAGGCAATGGATACTACATGTTACTTGGCACTTTGATAACCTACATCAACATTTGTTGAAAAAAATCCACATGAGGCATGGATTGGTTAAAAATTATATCTTAAACATATTATAGCTTTTAGTTTCAATACTTATGTGCATGATCTAGAGGAAAATAAGAGTAATCAAGATAATAAGTTGAAAAATGTATCATTATTGGTTATAAAAATGGTATTAAAGGTTATAAACATGGTATAAAAGATTATAAACTTTGGAACCTAATGACTAAGAAAATTGTTTACAGTTGAGATGTTGCATTTAGAGAGGTTAAATTTGTTCCCAAATAGGAATTATAACCAAGGGAACGAAAACCAAATAAAATAGAATTTGAGTCGGAGCGTGAAGAATCTAACTCAACAAAAGAAAATGAACCAAAAGAGTAAGGACATCATACTTTAGTCTTGAGGAGAACGGTACAAGTAAAAAGGAAAATAGAAATGTATACTCCACCTAATTTTTGTTCTAGTTTTGTTATATCTATTATTTAAGATGATCTATAACTATTATGGAAGTAGTGAATTCAGAGGATTGTAAAATTTGGAAGAATGCAATGGTTGAAGAAATGAATGTTAGGAATAGTAATCCTCCCTTGTCCACCACCTTAGTATTTTTTATCAGTTTCCTAGCTTTGGATTATATTATCACTTTCATTAGTGCATTCAGATATTCTCTAGGTCCCATTAGCCACTTGATGCACCCTCATGCATGAGTTTAGGAGATCCAAAGACCAACCCCTATATTTTAGGAGCCCACACTGAGTTATGCAAATCCCACCTTCAGTTCACCCTAATCAATGTTGAGTAAATATCTGATGGGCCACCTTCAATTCACTCTCAGTTATCCTGTGTGCATATTTTACATGATTTGAGGACAATGGATCCCTTGGCCACCTATCAAGGTGATTTAACTAATTTTTAACTATTTCAATTGTCCGGAGTTACATTAGTGAGTCTTCAGTGGTTATTTTTCCTATGCTAGTCATCTCTAGAGTCATCTATAATTTGGAATTTGAATCACTCCTGGACTATTAAAATTTCCTTCATTGTATTTGGATGTATTGTACTCATATTAATCATTATTTTGTCTAGTTATTGTTGTCATTCAAGTGTTCCTTCTATGGTTAATTCACTATGCATGTTTATTAATTCTAACACTACAATTCATATTCATTCATACTTCTTTCACAGTAAGATTCAATACAACCTAAATATCTTGTGGAATTGATAATTTTACATGGTATCAAAGCTCTATATATCTTGTTTGTATTTGAATTGAGAGTTTTATGTAGGTTTTGTGAAGAATTCAGAATAATTGTGTTGCTCTCGGCAGATGCCAAGTGGAGAATTCAACTGCCTTAACACCAAGAATCCTCAAACCCTTAAATTATTTGGATTGGAGGAGAGATATGCATATATTATTGTGTAATAAGGGTATGTATAGGGTCACAATGGGTAAGGAGGTCAAACCCCAACATGATTTAGAGAAATAAAAGCACCTGAACAAATTGGATGAAGCTTTTGGTTTTATGTGTATTCACATCTCCAGAGAGTTGATATTCCATATTGATGGATTGAAAATCCCAAGGGAAGTCTGACTGAATATTGAATCATTGTTTGGAAATCAGGATGAGCTAAGAGGCCACATTTTGGAGAATGAATTGATTGCTCTTCAACTTAAAAGTTTTGAAACCATACAACATTTTTTCACCAACTTCAAGTCTTTGGTCATGCAATGAAAATAATGTGGAATTGAAAAGAAGGATAAGAAGTTGGTGCTATCAATTTTGAGTAATATTGGACCTAAATTTTTAGTTTTTGTGTCCACCTTACACTCTAGGAGACTGACAACCCCAAACTAGTGAATTCCTTCACTTGATGCATTCACTGAATCCTTGATCCAAGTACAAGATAAGTTTATCCAAATGGGAGCCCTAAAATCCTCCAATAATCAAGGTCTTTTGGATAGGGAAACAAAAAATGCACAAGCAAAATGGAAGTAGAATGGGAAGGATAAGAAAAAACTGAAACCAACCCAAAGGAGAAGCCTAATCCATTATATGGAGACTTAGGTTCCAATAAGGATAAGTAGAAGAGTTTGAAAAGGCCAAGTGTTTGTATTGCAAAAGAGGAAACCATCCAGAGAATCTATGTGTGAAGAAAACTATAAATCAAATGGCCAGACTTCTTCAGTAGAATTTTCCCTCCTAGAAGGCACAAGGAAGACTGATTTTGGAAGAAAGACCGATGATCATGAGATATTTTGTGTACTGAAGGATGGATTTTCACAATCACAAACCCTTCTCATTGATTCTGGAGCCTCCAACCACATGGTTTCCTCCAAAGAATCATTTTCTTCTCTAGGTTTCACTAATGGTCCTAACATTCACATGGGAGATTATTCTCAAATCCTAGTTGTTCGAAAGGGATCATTTAAATTCGAGCATGGAGTGTTCAACAATGTTCTGTATGTTCCCCCATTAACAGTAAATTTGTTGTATGTTTATCAAATGACCCACATTGTTCACCAAAGAAAGTTTTTTATGAACCTGACACAGTTGATATCTCATATATCTCTACTAGGAAGCTAATAGCTAAAGGTGTTGCTAACCACGCCTCCAAGGAATATGAGTTCTCAATTTTTTTTCCATACTCACATCAAAGTTCCCTATTGACCCATGCCAATGAGACAATTATAATATGGCATGAGATATTTTTCCATCTGAACTTGAAATACCTTTAGAAGTTGCACAATGAAGAAATGGTTGAAGGATTTCCCCTCATCAAGTCCTCTCAACGTATATGCAAAGTTTTCTTGGTAGGGAAGCATCTAGAGTGAAAGTATAATGTTGGGAAGGAAAGAACAGCTTCCTCCGCCCTTGATTTGATACAATGATGTCTCAGGACCAATTCCTACAGCATCTATGAGTGGATATAGATACTCTATGACCTTCATAGATGATTAATCCATGTATTGTTGGATCTACTTTCTTAATCATAAATCTGAGGTGTTTGATGTTTTCAAATCTTTCAAGGCATTATTTAAGAACACTTTTGGGAAGAAGATCAAAGCACTCAGATCAGATAATGGATGGAAGTACATCAAAAGAGAGTTTCAACAACTCTATTCTTCATAAGGAATTCAGATGCAACATTAAGTCCCATACACACCACAACAAAATGGTGTAGCTGAGACAAAGAACCAGTCATTGAAAGAGATGGATACCTCCTTGCTTGAAGTAAGGGATATTCCACCATATATCTACAATGAAGAAATCAAATGGCTTTGTACATCCAAAATATGGTACCTCACAAGTCAGTGGTCAGGGTCACTCCATTCGAAGCACTAATGGGACATAAGACTAATGTCTCACATCTGACAAGAGAAAATTATTTCAACCCCAGAGTAGTGAATGCATTGCGTTGGGATATGAAGATGATGCAAAAGCTTACAAGTTGATGTAGATTGCAACAAGGATATGATTCATAGAGAGGAGTGTCCAATTCAATCAACATCCATTGAAATATCTACATTTAGCTGAAGAGGAATGTATAATTGTTCTACCTACACCATTTTCATATGATTATGTTTCTTTGAATGATTTAGGTTTAGAATCCAAAGATGAGGATCAAGAGGAACTAGATATTGATATTGAGTATGATAATCAAGCAGATCTAGATCCGGATCCATCTCCTACTCCCAATCCAAGGCCTAAATGGGCTCAAAAACTCATTGAAGATATTGGGAATAATGTTGGGGATCCATTTGACTGAAGGAGAACCATATCTCTATTTCAAGATGAGAACCTTGAATTATGAAATACAAATCCACTTCTCCTAGAGAATTTGTACATTATGGTGGGGTCTAGTCCACAGTCCTACAAAGAGGATTTCCATGATCCACCATGTAAGGCTTCCATGGATGAGTCACTATAGAACAAAGAGACATTGGATCTTGTCTCTCTTCCTCCAAAGAGAAGAGACAAAGGTTCCTTCCTACATGATGACTTGGAAGAAGAGATCTACATGGAACAACCTAAGGGGTACACTATGTCACGTCCCCGTCCCTCAACCGGCGAAGAGGACGCGACGAAAACGACCAACACAGCCGGGAAAAATGCCCCATGAACATAATCAAATTAAATCAATGT
>LPNX010163015.1:89494-101321 GCA_001517045.1 Pseudotsuga menziesii | reverse complement strand
ATGACCGATGACAGTCCCAACCGAAAGGTGAGACACAGCTCCAGCCTATAAGGCAACTCAGAGAAGGTTTTGGCCCTAACGTGGCCAAAACAACTCAGCAATAGCACTCAAACCAGGGTATATCAGCAGCCACAACACACCATGAAGGATAACAACAGTCCACAGTCCCAAAACAGGGAAATTCAGCCCACGAATTGGAAACCCACAGTGGCTCAAAACGAAATTGAACACCACAGTCAACAAAACACAGGGGAAACAACAGCCCCAAAACATGACAGTGAGAACGGCTCTCACAACATGGGAAAACGACCCAAACACCCTATGCGTGAGGAAGAACTTACACCCAACAGCAAAATGCATGGGAAATACATACCCGATTTCTCTGCGTGAGGATGAACAGACCTCTGCGTGAGGATGAACGGACCACAGTAGGAAAATGGCTCACTACGAATTGGGCACTACGGCCAACCAAAAATGTGGAGAAGACAAAAACGGGAAGCAATCCCTCTTCATGAGAATGCACAGCAATGGAGAGGACGCGAATTTGCAGTCAGCGGGTGCTCAGCCACTCGTGGAGAGGAACAAAATGCCCACGTGAGACCAAATTCGTCCAAAACCTGTGCGTGAGGAACCAACAGACCCAAAATTGTGGTGAGTGAGTGAACAGACCAGGGAGGAGTGCGTGAGGGAGAAGAATGGGCTGACATGGGTGGAGTGGGCAATTGGGTAAGGCTGACAGCCTCCCACAACCACCACCACTTCAGCAATAAATGCCCTCAGCCATAACTCCTCAACCACCAGTTGAGCATTAAAGAGGTTGACAAGGTTGGATGAGACAAAAAGGGTGACAAATAACAAAGGTGGCAAAACAACAAGGCAATAAAACATGGGTTTTCCCCCTTAACTAAGGTTTGACATCCCCCACCCCTTATCCATCGGAACCATGCCCTTTTCATTCAATGTTGCACTGCCGTAGCTGGTTGTGGTTTATTTTAATTGATGTACGTGTTTACATGATGTCAAATTATAAGGTGCCGGATAGCACAACAAACCATCGGCAAATATCCCCATTGCCGAACATACACAACCAAATCGATGGTGGGGATTTTGCCTTGAGCTCCTCACCATGATTATTTACATTATATACATCATGCAAACGGGGTCGAAACCGGGGACATGACACACTATTGATCCTTCCTTAGTATGCAAGCCAAGGAAATCACTATATGGGATCAAGAAATCCCCTAGGGCATGTCATGACAATATAGACTTATTATTACAGTCATAGAGGTTTGAAAGGCGCAAGTCTGACTACAAAAGAAACAACAATTGAATTCATATTTGGAATCAGATTGGAAGAAAGTGGAGAGGTTCACATGCACTATATAAGGGAATAAGTGCATATCAATACCATCACACTACATTAATTCCCTATAGAGAAGAATATTGTAGAAATATTTTCACAAAATATATCACTCATAAGAGATATATCTATCTCAGATATCATCTTGATGTGAAGGCTGAGTGAAGGTATGATTCAGTTCCCTATTGCTCATTTTAGGGGGCAGGGGGTTCCCATGAGGTTTTCCCGTGTTTTCTTAGTTTACTGAGAAGTTATTTTTTAATTATTAGTGTTGTGTGGGTGACCTTTGGTATCGATTCCTAGGTCCTAGGTTGTCCATGTTTGGATTAAGGGGGGGGGGGGGTAGGATTATTAATCCTCCCTTGTCCACCAACTTAGTTATTTTTATCAATTTCCTATCTTAGGATGATAGTATCACTTTCATTAGTGCATGTAGATTTTATTTAGGGCCCACTAGCCACTTCATGCACCCTCATGCATTAGTTTAGGAGCTCTAAATACCAATCCATATATTTCAGGATCCCATGATGAGTTATGGGAGTCCCACCTTTAGTTCACCCTAATCAGTATTCAGTTATGCTCCAATGGGCCAAATTCAGTTCACTCTCAGTTAGCCTATGTGCCTAAGTTTGTATGATTTGAGGAAAAAGGTGACTTTGGTCACCTGCCAAGGTTAATTAAATGATTTTTAATTGTTTTAGTTTTCCAAATTTGCACTAGTGAGTCCTTAGTAGTGATTCCTCCTATGCTAGTCATGTATAGAGTCATCTAGACTCTAGGATTCAAATCAATCCTAGAGGATTCGAATTTCTGGGATTGTATTATATATGTATTGTACTCAAATTAATGATTATTTTGTCCATATATTGTTTTCATTCGAGTGTTCCTTCTATGGTTTATTTCACTAAGGAATTCTAACAATTTAATTCATCCTCCTTCATACTTTTTTCACAGTAAGATTGGATACAACCTGAAGATCTTATGGAATTGATAATTTTACAATACATTCCTTGGATAAAATGGGACTTGGGGTCTAGTTGAATTGTCAACTGGGATGAAACCTATTGGTAGTAAATGGGTATTAAAAAATATGTTGTATGTATAAGGTAAGGTAGAGATGTACAAAGATTACCTAGTAGAAAAGGGATATTCCCAATTGAAGGGAATTGATTACGTGAGATTTTTCTCATGTTGATAAATCAACTTCTATTAAAATTCTTTTGTGTATTGTTCTTTCTTTTGATATTGAAGTAGAGAATATGGATGTGAAGATAATTTTCCTGCGTGGTTATCTTAAAGAAGATATTTAAATGAAACAACAAGAATTTTTTTGTAGTGAAGTGAAAGAAGGAGCTAGTTACAAATTGACAAATTCTCTTTATGGATTAAAATAATCACAAAGATGTGTTATTAAAAGTTTGAATTGGTTTCTCAAGAAAAAATTTTGACCACAATGTGTATTAAAAGTCGATCGGTGACCATTTTATTGTTAGATTTTTATTGGTTATACAATATATAAAAACATTAAGCATCGTAACATCATAAACATAAGAAATGGATCATTGAAAGAAAGACAAGTGCAGAAACACAAGAGAAAACAAGAGAACATGGAGATTTTCCTCTGGGAAACCACAAGGAAGAAAACCCCGCAAAACTTACTCAATATAGAATTTGACCAAGACAGTGTAAAACCCAAACAACAAAAATAGTTGCTCATCTTCCACAGTAGACCCTTTCTCTCTCTCTCTAGCGCAATAATTGAGTGTGCAATCTATAATAATGAGATAAGAGCCTCAGCTATTTATATTATTTAGTTGAATTTGCCTCTAGTTTAATAAGGTTGACTTCTCTAACTAACTGGGCCCACTTGTCCAACTGGACACCAAAAATAACATTTATTATATTGATACTTGTACTATTTCCCTAACTTACAATGGATGGTTTACCTCATGAATTTTACATGAAAAATTACATCAAGGACATATCTGAATGGAGGAATAACACCTCTGAAGGAGAACACAACCAAATTACAATAGAATACCTTCCAAAGTTACAATACTTTAACACTCCCTTTTAACTAGGAAGGTATTCTACATCAACAAAAACCATCATCACAACTGTACAACTGATTGGTGAATCTCTATATGTCATAGGAAGTTTTGGAACATCATAATTTATATAAATCATCGATCTTAGCTGGATAATATTTTGCAATATTTAGTGTATAAATACTGAATCATCTTCTGTATGTACTCGGGCATATTCTATCATATTCTGAATTATCTTATCAATATGAGAATATTGAATCATCTTCTGGGTCTTCTTCTTATAGCATCAATATGTGAATACTGAGTCATCATTTATCATGTCCTTGTATGAATACAGGATCATATTCTATGTGGATACTTGATCATCATCTCTCTTGTTAGTATATGAATATTGAATCATCTTTTGTATCATCTTCTGTAGCATCAATATGTGAATACCGAATCATCTTCTGAATATTGAACCTTCTTATGTAACATCAAGATGTGAATACTGAATAATCATCTGCCACACCAGTATGTAAATATTGAATCATCCTTTGGACCTTCTTCTATAACATCAATATGTGAGTATTGAATCTTCTTCTGCCACATCAATAGGTGAATATTGAATCTTCTTCTTCTTCATCAGTATGTGAATACTGAAACATTTTCTGCAACATCAGTATGTAAATACTAAAACATCATCATCAGTATGTGAATACTGAAACATCAACATATGCATTATCAGTATGTAAATACTGAAACATCAACATTTACATCATCAGTATGTAAATACTGAAACAACAAAAACAACATTCGCATGTTAGTGCTAAAGAAACATCATCAATAAATGTTATATCATCATCTACATTATCAACATAGAGATGTTTGAACATCATCGTCATCATCATAAAAATGTTGAGACAACATCAACATCATCAACACAAAGTGTTTTGACTTTAACCATATCAATATTATCAACATAGGGTGTTGAGACCACAACCATATCAACAACATCAACACAAGGTGTTGGGACCATAACCACATCATCAACATCAACATGCTGAAGAAACATCATTATCAACATCAGTATAGAAATACTGAAATTGCCTCACCATCATCAGTATAGAAATACCGAAACTATCTTATCAACATCGGCATAGAAATATTGAACCTGTCATATCAGTATGGGAATAATGAAACTATCTCAATAATCATCCAAACAACATCAGTATGAAAATAATGATCCTGCTGCATCAGTATAGGAATACTAAAACTACCTCAATAATCAATTCAACAATCAACAATCATCAGTGTAGTAACACTAAAACTTCAACAATCAACAACAATTAATCATCAGTGTAACAACACTGGAACTATCTCAACAATCATCAGTATAGTAATACTAAAGCAGACATCTCAACAATCAGTATAAAAATACTGAATCAAACATCTCAGCAGTCATCAGTATAACAATACTGAAGCAAACATCTCAGCAATCATCAATATAGAAATACTAAAGAAACAATCATCGATACTGAAGCAAACATTTCAGCAAACATCTCAGCAAACATCAATATAACAATACCGCAACAATCGTCTCAAAAATCATCAAACATCTCAGCAACCATCATCAACAATCATCATCAATCAATAGTATAGAAATACTAAGGATACATCTTCCCCTTCAATGTCTCGGAGCACCATCACGGTGAGTTCTCTGGTAGATCCATGACCATCCGGGCATTTTGTCTAACTTACTAACTCTTTCAAGCCAAACAAGCCTAGTTAGACATATGGATCTCCCTGGGGACCAAACAAGCCTTGTATGACTTACTATCCCTTTCGGGCCAAACAAGCCTAGCAAAATATACTAATCCCCCTAGGATAGACAGGCCTCGTCTGGATTACTAACCCTTTCGGGCCAAACAAGCCTAGCCAAACTTACCCTCCTCTAGACTAAGCTACTCACCATTGCATCCATCATCCATCTACTGTCACCCCCTCTTTAAAGAGAGGTCCTTTCGGACTACACCAAGATTTTCTCAGAAGTATGCAAACTTTACACGAGCCAGAGGCTTAGTCAACACATCTGCCACTTGTTCTTTTGTAGGAACATGCTTGAGCTTTACAGCTCCCTTCTGCAACTTGTTCTTTAACATTCTTTTCTTGTACATCCAAAATTGCATTGTACATTTACAACTTGCATCATGCTTCTTTTGTGCATCTGTAACTACATCACTCTTATCTTGTACACCTGCAAATGTATCATATATTCACAATTGTATTGTACATCTGCAACTATATCGTAAATCCATAAATTCATCATTTCTTCTCTTGTAGGTGATTGCATACCATCCTTCCTACAAGTCAAATATAGTTGTATGATTAGAGACATTTCATAACATATTCAAAATGACAATTCTCATACATAAAGATATATATAATCATGCAACTACTTTCAATAATGCAACAATCATCTGTATACGACAACTTTCTACATGTCTTCCATCTTTCCAAGACATTATTTCATAAGTAGAAATTGAACATTTTATAGCAACATAAGCCACTTACCCATCACCTGCATATTAGTAGTAAACTACAAATATTCTAGTATGCATAATACATTTCCTGAATCTAGAAACACATCTATGTACACATCTTGAACAACTAGATATATATAGGAAATGAAAATTCAAATACTTATCTTTTCTTATTTGGTAGACTCCATCTTGATCTCTGTGAGTCTTGAATTACTGGATTCTCTGCCAATGTGTTCAACTTCATCGTTTGATTCTAATGACCTGTTCATATCTTGCTCATGATCGAAAATACTAAGAAAGTCTTCTTACACCACAAATCACATAGAATTGTGTCTATGTGTCTTACCAGAGCATCTCTTCTTATCCAATGATGAAATGGATAAGAGCATAATCTTCATCTCCATTGGTATAATTATTCTTAATCATATTCCTCATTACTTTAGGAATCTTTACGTGCTTTCTTCTCAACTGTAATATATTCATCCTTGGCTGTATTGAGAGAAACACTCTGCTTTATTTAATCCTAAGAATCATGTCAAGACTCTTGACATTTGAGATCTACCTTAGTCACTCCCTCTGAGGTGGAACACCATCCTCCCTCTGCATCTGTATTAGGACATTGGAGTGATAGGTATCCTCCTCTGCTACTATTATTCTTTGTATCCATCTATGAGCTTCTCATCCTTTATAGGATTCTATCTTCAACCTTGTAGTAAAAGTTGGGATCTCCATCACTCTAGTTGATCCTTAAATTCCTCATGTAACTATATGTACTATCCCATGGGTGCCTACTGAGCTTGTACAAATCCTTTTGTACATAGGTGGGTCTCTGTAGAGAGTATCAAACTATATAGGTTGCTTGATTTGTTCTTTTACTTTGGTTACACCAATTTTCTAGTGTAATATCCACCACTGAAGAGGTGTGTCTAGCTCCTAGATCAATGTCTTTCTATAATCGACTCTCTCCTTGATAGAAACTGTTACAGAGAGAAATTCCTATGGCTTGGGGTACCACAATAGACAGCTTGACTCCAGAAATCAATCTTTCCCAATATGCAATAGAAATAAAATGTCTAACACTAAAGGATCAAACCTCGTACCTTATTCTAGACGGTTGAAGTAGATCCCTGTTGAGCTTTCCAATCTTCAGCTTGAATTGCTATAATACTTCCTCAAAAACAAGTAAACAATACAAGCATACTATATATCATGGTGTTAGATCTATTTTAGCATATATAATCAATAATGTAGAAGCATTTGACATATTCCCATGGATAAAATATTCAATCAAATACACATCATTGGACAGGAAAATATATTTCTATTAATATAAATCAGAGATTACAAGATAGATACAACCTCTGAAGGCACGTCTGCGAACCGGAGAAATTGAATCCCCCACTTGGGCCTCCACCACCTCAATCCTCCATCTCTCGATAGCAAGCTCACACGCAAAAGGTAAGCTTGGGAAGAACACAAAAGTGCTCCAAGGGACAAAGGGATGCAAACTCAAGTATAAATTCCGGCAACAATGGACTATAGTTTCTTTGCTCTCAAGTCTCTCTATATTCCTTCAATGTACCAAGGGGTTCCTTATATAGCTTTCAAAGGGATAATGAAAGGTCGAATTCATGCGATCTCAAGTCATATGGAAGGCCAGGAGTCAAATGAGTCGGATCCATGTCAAGGAAAACTCCAAAAGGATTTGGATTATGCACACATCCCGATGTACGCGGTTATAGGGGTCAAACCCGTGTATGTACGCGGTTATCGGGTTAAAATCCACGTATATCATTTTTTATATGGTTTTAGGGATGATCAAGGAAACATCAAAGGACAAAAGATGGTCCATGGGGTCTAAAGAGTCTACAGCGGGACAGGGGAAGGCCATACAAAGTCTGATTCACCTAGAGTGGTGAAATCTACTATAACAGATGCCCCCTAATGTGTGAGGTCAGAGGGGTCATACGATGGCCGAAATACATTATAAGTCCATCCCAGAAGTGGAGTGATGAAGGATCCCAAATGGAAGACCAGCCACCCAATTAGCATAGTACAATAATACAACTCTGCATATAACTGCAAGTACATATAACAGTCCCGGATACATAAGAGTACAATGGCCATGAATAGGCATAATACATGATATCACATATGTGGTCATCGCCACGTACAATATACATAGATCAGAATCTCCATGATGAAGATATACAACAGGACCATGATCTCCAAAATGGATGAAGATATACAATAGATCAAGATCTCCATAGTGGCTGGAAATGTCTGACATATACTGGTATCAAGTCACGAGAGCTGAAATCTCATGAACACTGGCACGATCAAGGCGGTAGCATATAAGAGATGCCACCAATCTGGATGGTCTTCTACACAAACTGCTACGAGTACATGTCCTACTATGCGAATAGAGGTGTCGAGGTCGAACATAGTAGTCCATCATCTGATTACCGGTCATTAATGTATACCGTTAACAGACGCGAGATCACCCACCAATAATGAAAATGGGAATCAAGGTACTAGAGTGCAAACTAACAAGTGTGAATAAATGTGTTGAGGTCGAACACTTGAGAGAATCCATCAATCAGGGGACATTGATGTATTCCCAAGAAACTATTGATGGCGAGAGAACCTACCACTGATGACTGCAAGTCTCAAGGCACTCAAAAGGACTCTAGACTCCAATCCCAGAATAGATGATCTGAAGTCGATGGGATGAAATCCGCTGGAAGGAGGCCATTAAGGCATCCCCCATCATCCAACACAAGGTAATCAGCAAAGTTGTATAATGTGGAAGGACTCAATCATAAGGTGCACGAACCAGTAACTATACCGGGAATGGCCGACATGCAAAGTCAAGATAGTTGAGGAATGGCCGACACAGGTTTCAACTTCCTTCGAACAAGAGCATAACGGCGTATGGTGACTGAATGGAGGCAGCATAGACTCGATATACAAACTGGGACATCTATGTGACATAGGAGGCATCAATAGAGGTTCCATAGGGACTGGAAGCTTAACCAGTCAGTGGAGATAAACTCAGATAAATGAGTACAGCTCCTAAAGTCAAACTATAACCCAACCAATGGATGTGATATACAGTGCTCTATTCGAAGGCGACACGACTCGACAACTGCCAAAGATAACATCTTTCCTTGTCCAGCTTTTTGGTTTTTTGATTTTTTTTGGACTTTTTCAGTTATTTAAAAAGCTTGAAAAAAGAATAAACTAGCTTTATAGTTACAAACTAGGAGGAGACGAGAGTCATAAGAGAAAACAAACTAGTTCCAAGCAGTGGAACATACCTATGCTCAATGCAAGGATACATGTGTAGGATATCGACACTCGGGGGAAAATCCCCTCCCCGTAAAAAGGGAAATCAAGTTGCGAAGGATATAAAAAATGGCTCTGCATGGCTAGACATGAGACAAGCTCGGGCTATATGGCTAAAACGCAATGTCAGGGGAGCTGGCATAAAGCTCAATAAGGCAAGCAAAGCTCATGATAATGCATTCACAACTTAACATAGGGGGGTCCGGAGGGAAACAGGCCAGCATAAGATCAAGAGGAGTATGAGGCTCTTGCGAAATGTCATGGCAGTACTATACAACGGACTCCCACACCCTAAAGGAGAAAATGTCGACATGGGCACCAAATGCAAATAAGGTGCTAACTAGGGTACCCATGTAAGGTGAAGCTCTACCACTCACATCATGCCACTTCTAAAGCAGTAAGAAGGTTCTATGACATAATAGAGTGGGTTTGTACCTAAGGTCATGGTGACATGCACTAGTACAAAAGCGTGGATTTTTCCACGGAGGTTTTCCACGTTTCTTACTTTTTGGTGTAAAATCCGATGTAACAGGAACGAGGTGTCGCTATATCCACGCCTAGCCGTCGCTGTATCCACGCCTAGACTCTTAGCCGTCGCTGTATCCACGCTTGGACTCTTAGTCGTCGCTATATCCACGCCTAGCCGTCACTGTATCCATGCTTGGAAGATAGGGGGTAGGAATTGCAATGCTATCTCCACTCTCTCGTCCCCTCTTTCCCTCTCTTTCTCCTTCTATATATTCCCACCTACTACCTTGTTATTGGTTGCAATTATTATCCTCTATGCAAACTCAATTTCCTTTATTCTCATGGGGTCAAATATTTCCACCTGCCTAGTATGTGATCTTGATGAAGATATCCTTTGGGACTTTGTGCCATAAATTCATTGTTCAACAACAAATGAAATATGTACATAAAATTTAAGCATAAAAAATTTTAATATATAAAGAAGATATGTTAAAATGAAATAAACTTAATAAACTATTTTAGTGCACTATCTTTTAGCCTTGTTAATAGTGAATAAGTAACACCTTAAATTTCATTTTTTTAATATATTTATTTACATTTAATTCAATGTCACCGATAATCTAATTCCATCTAGCTAGATTATTTTTATGTTTGACTTAAGAAAACAAAGTACTATGTAAATGGTATCACTAATTTGCAACAAAATAGAGAGATTTTTTAAAACGACGGTGGGATTTAGAAAAAGGGAGGGAGAGGGAAGCAAGACCTGCGGCCTCCTGGTCTCATTGCTCACCAACTCGCTCCCTCTCTTATTAACCAGCAAGTCTTGAAACTACCCAGAGTATTGTACTATTTTCTGGTGATCTCACATGCAGAGAACTTTGAATATCAGAGAATTCCTGGTGATCTCACATGCAGAGAATGTTGAATCTCAGATAATAATTTTGAATCGCTCCTTTTGTCAATATTTCTAATTGGGGGTTTAATGTATTTAACATTATGTTTTGGCAGCTGAAAGGGTCGGTAGCGATTTCATTTGGGGGTACTCAGGAACCGGCAGCGTATGGGGAATTGGTGTCCATTGGAGGGTTGGGGTCCAATACCAACAAGAAGCTCAGCGCAGCCATTGCCGCCACACTGGAGAGCAAAGTCAATGTACCCAAGTCACACTTCTACATCAAGTTCTACGATGTCAAGGTTGGTTCTCAGTTCCTCAGTTTGTTCTGTTTATGTGAAAATGGCTTCCCAATTGAACCATCATCTTCCCCTGTGGTGTTGATATTCTGAATTTGTTTTGCACTTTCTGTTGTGGCACAGGAATGGTGACAGGCACATTCATTCACAGAAAATGTTCAGTGCATGCATGGTTTACACCAGTAGTGTCAGCCTTTGTCTTCTAGACCATCACAGGCAAGCGATTATAGGACTGCTTGATTATTAGCACACCAGAGCACCGCGCAATTTTTTCTTTTTTGGAGATTGAGGTCATTTAGGGTTTTGGGCTAACCACAATACAGTGAAATCCAAAAACAAACATCTCAATATTGAACCACTGTGAAAACTTGCATTCACAAATTCGGTATGCTAATCCACAACACAGAGAAATTCAGAAACAGACATCTCAATGAAGAAGCACTGTGAAAACCTGCATTCACAAATTGTAATGCTCTATTTCTAGTTAATTTTCTGTTGAATATTGGCTTGACATGTTCATTAACCTGACTGGTTGCATTTTGAACAAACTCAACATTGAATAAACGGCTGCTTGACATATGTTGATGCTAGTGAAATGCGTGGCAAATGTCTCAATCTAACCTGGTGTTGAGTAATTGAGAGAACGTGTGGAGTCGACATGCATTAGGGAACCCTGGCATTGAATCTGTCTGAGCATTTCGATTTCATCTACAAATTAAATTGTTCAGCAACCCTTGTGGAGGATAAACTATGCGATCTGTAAGTTGAATGCC
Organism: Pseudotsuga menziesii; assembly: GCA_001517045.1. NCBI lineage: Eukaryota > Viridiplantae > Streptophyta > Pinopsida > Pinales > Pinaceae > Pseudotsuga > Pseudotsuga menziesii. The sequence goes on along the minus strand of LPNX010163015.1, from coordinate 89,605 downwards.
TTAATCATTGTTAACACGGATCTGTTCTTCCCATGAATGCCTTAATCATTGTTAACACGGATGCCTTAATCTTAATGTTATTTATTTATCAAGAAAATTAGATTTCGCATA
>LPNX010163015.1:69491-88605 GCA_001517045.1 Pseudotsuga menziesii | reverse complement strand
AAATATTTCTTATGCAGAATAATAATTTTGAAGTGTTTTAAGCTAGCAGCATGTAAAACTCAGTTGGATTATGCATATGCCAATTCTCTTTATGCATTGTAAATTTCTGTAACCTCTATAAAACTATATGAAATATCAAATTTCTGTAACCTCTAGTAGCATGTAAAACTATATGAAATATGCATTGTAAGATTCGATTTGTCTCAAATGATGGCAACTAGTCTGATGACATCTGTATGCCTGTATTTCATTTCTAATATCTATATCTATATCTATATATCTCTATATATATTATTAAGGTACTCTATGTATCTAGTTTTATGGGGTCTACGTACCCATAGCAGACACTTGAATCCCTATGCCTCCCTATCCTTGTGTGACGTGACTTAGCTTAGTGGTAGTTTTCTATTTTGCTGTGTACTTTTTCATATCATCTTCTTTATTGTATTTTTTGGTCTTGATATGTTAGGTATGTCTCATACATTGCAACTACAAAATCAAATGAAAAATCTCCTTCAAGAAGCATTGTTATAATATAACCCTGTATATTTAGAATTTAAGAATGTTTAATAATAGGAATCTGCTTGCACTTTATACACTGACCATTTTACAGTTATAATATTTTTTGCGGGATCTTCACTATGGACAGTTATGAAATCTTAGCTGAGCACTTGATTTTAGATTCTTAAGTCATCAATGTATCTAATATATTATATTGAATGCTTACAGGGCCTAATTCCAGGTGGGGCCTTAAAACCTGTGGAAGTTATTGGCACAGATGCAGACACTGATGTAACAGAACATTATTGGTTTCCAATGCTTGCGGGATTGTCAGATTTAACCTCTGATCCTCGGACAGAAGTGAGAAACTGTGCACTTGAGGTGCTTTTTGATCTGCTGAAGGAGAGAGGTCATAGATTCTCATCAGCATTCTGGGAGAACGTATTTCATCGTGTATTGTTCCCCATATTTGATCAAGTGAGACATGCAGGAAAGGATGGTAATCTGCCTGCTTCTGGGGATCAGTGGCTTCATGAAACATGTATTCATTCCCTTCAACTGCTTTGCGATCTCTTCAGCAACTTCTACAAGGTGCTCAAAAAATAGATATTGAAAATTTATTACATTCTCCCATTTTGTTATATTTCATGTATTCATTTCCTATGTATTTTTTATCTTTCAAAGCAAAAGATTGTGAAGGAAACCTAATATTCATATTTAATTTTGATTGTGTTCTTTTCTTGTTTTTTCATTCAGGATTATTTATTCAAATGGTTTTTTATTAGAGTGGTTAAAGACTGTCCTGAGAATGGCATCATCGATGATGGAGTACAGATAGCAGTTGGAGGCTACAGAGCATCAGAGTAAGGGTTCATGGGAAACCTTTCAGGTTCTGACTAGGTTGGTCATTTTTTGGAGCCCATGTTGGTGTGCTTTTCCCTTCTTTGATATCGTATATACTATACAGTAATCCATATTCATTTTTATGTGGTTTCCATTGTTACAGTTTACTGGACTCACATAAATTTAGAACAGCACCTATAGAATCCCGGACGGAGAAATGCAAGCTTAGGACGGTTGATGGGCTTGATGTTCTCCTAATGGGTACAATAGATGAGCAGTGCACTTATGACAATGGTTTTCCTTTCCAAGTATGAGAAATGATTTAAGTTACTTTTTTCATTTTGGAGTATTTTGTTCTGACTACAAAATCTTTGTTCTAACTTGTATTTTGTCAGGTAATCCATTTATTCATGCATGGTTTCCCATTTAACTGGAACCATATTGTCAATATATGCAAAGAGCGACCAAGTTCAAACTTAGCTCCACTGCCGGTTAGCAAAATAGAAGAAAATGTTTGTAAGGAGTGCTCGGTGGTCCAGGTTGATGACACTGAAACTGGCAAATTAAGCTCACTGGAAGCAAGCCTAAAATGCATTATACATGTGTGGGATCACAGGAGAATTATAATATTTCAAAAGAATCAGAAGATAACATGTGTTTGGGTGCTTCCAATAAGTCTATAGAAAAAGAGCGTTCAATAACACTTATCAGGTCATCAGATAAGGACATTCATGTACAGATAAACCAACAAGATAAATGGATAGTTTTGGGCAGTGAATTAGGGAGGAAAAAACCTCTAAACTTCTCTGTATCTCACACAGTCAAAAGACCTATTGAAAATGAGAAGAAAATTATGGAAGGTTGTCATTTACGAAGAGCTAAAACTACTGAAGAGTTCAAGAAGCAAATTGATAGTGGGATGCTACAGTGACTTATTATGTGATGATGCTACAGTGAAGGATGCAATAGAAAATAATTCTGAGGGTAAAGATATGACTTACAGTAAAGAGTTGCATCAGGAAATCATCCCTACAAGGCCATTGCATGAAGTATCTAAAGTACATTCTCAGTTTCCACTGGATTCAGGTTTTCTAGAATTTGGAAGGAAAAAAACCAGAATTGGGACAATTGGAAAGGCACATACTGAAGAAGACAATTCGGCAGATGTGGGTTTTATAGAGTTGCAGAAAAATGTTTCATTTCATTCTACACAAACTAAATCCTTTCCGCCTGGAAACAGTCACATAAATAACAATGTCACCAGATCTGAGAAAGACATGAACAAGTCAAAAACAAAGAGACAGGGAAGAGGTAAAATAAGAGCTACAAGGCACACAATGCTTGTAGTTTTAGAGGGGCTTGTGTGTAGTGAGAAAATGGTGAAGGATAATGTAAACCTGAAACTTGATGATATTGATGCAACTAATGGTGATCCTCACTTGGTAGGTTGTGAAGTTGATAATGATATGCCGGCAGAGCATGAAACTGAAATTGGTGACAACTGCCTAAAGGAAAACATTGATAGGGATAAAGGCAGTCTGCAAACTGAGAAACATAGTACATTAAAAACCACTGACACTCCAACTAGTAAAAAGAAGGTATAGCATCCCCGTCGCTATTCCTGGGGTTTGCATTTTTTTTTTTAAACATTCTTTTGTAGGAAGTTCCAGTTTCCAACACGAAAGCTTGCTTAACTCATTCGAACGCTTGCCTGAACTGAATGTCATGGAGAATTCGAATACAAGTTTAAAGGAACCGCTTCTCCTTCAAAGGAACAAACACTCTCACGAAGAAAATGACGAAAATGAGTATTGGGGAAACCTTGCTACCGATATTGTTGAACATGCAAAGATTGAGAAAACTGATGATGGCAGCACATTTCTCCGAGCTTCCTTGAATGGCATGAATGTCCTTGCAGGTCGGTACCTGATCACCCTTGTGAGTTATACTGTTGTGCACATGTCATTCCAGTTTCATTTTTTCCTCTTTTTATGCACAAGGTACATTACAAGGCATATGTAAACCACCACTTGATGAAACTCTATAATTTTGTTTTCTTGAAAATACATAAGATACCTACTCTAATCATGATCTTGATTCAGGCTTGATTCAGGGAAAGCCTGAAATGTGATAACTAGCTTTGGATTTAGTAGCACCTTGTGTTGGACTCATCATTGCTGTTAGACCAAAATCCACACTTATTAATTTCGACTACAATCCGTAGAGTCAGGATTTCTAGAGTCTATTAATCCATGTCACTAAACTCAAAAAAACATTAAACCCAATGTCCAACACTTCCAACCTGTCTTAATTAATGATCTACATTTCAATTTCCAAAGAGTGATGGAGATGTTTTATAGTCTCCAAACTCCACAATATATCCTACATAACAAGAGGAAAAAATCTGATGATCACTGCAATCAATAGGAGTGATTGAGGAAATCAATTGGATTCTGAAGGTGGTGATGATGCTAAAACTTGAGCTCAGATATCCATGAGTACAGAGGTTTCTGATCCAAAGGAGTCTATCCATGCTGAAATATTCAGTAGCTTTGCTGAGGCAGATGGTATTGGTTGACTTCCCTATGTCACCGAAAATGGTATAAGCATGTACCTTTTCTCGGAGAAACTGCCTAAGAAATGGAATCTTTAACTTTGAACCTGGTTTGCAGGGTAAACAGGTAAAGTTGGAAATTTCCTTTTCCAAAAGTGTTCTAATTGATGTCTTTAGTTTCAAACCATGTGAAAACAGTGCCATATACCTCTACTATTTTTATCACTAGGATGAGTGTGATCCTACATTACTATTTTTTAAAACATTTGCTTCAGTGGCATTCCCTCTGAACATATTTGAAGTGTTTATCATTGTTAACATTCTCTCTTGCTGTATACACCTACCATTCCTATTCTTTTACAGCATGTTAAATTTAAAGAAACAAATTTTCTTGCATCATTTCTGAAATGTGGAATGAATATCATTTTGTGTCACTTGTGATGAATAAAATAACTTTATTGCAATTATTTGTTCCCCTGGCATGGTAGGCAGAAAAATTATCGGAGTTCTATGAAGTTTGCAAAGGTCTTGACCTTGGACGTGGATTTAAATTTCCTACTCTTGAACAGGTACAGATAATTTCATATTGAGTGCAACTTTTTAGTGTAATGGCGTGTTGCTGGACATTATAGATGTACATGGTTCTGTGTTATACTTACATTTTGTTCTTGTGAATCAAATTACTGGATGAACAGCCACCAGCATCATTCGTTTCTGCAATGGAAGAGTATGTTAAAGATGCCCCAAGATCATCATCAATCCGTAGAGAGTTGGTATGAACATCTATCCTAAGAGAGTATATAGTTTTTTGAGGACACCCAAATTGCATTTTGTTTGTTATTTCCAAAGTTCCATTTAACTTTCTAATAATTATTTCTGTTCTAAACAAATATTAATTAATATTTGTTGTTTCTTCAACAGAAAACTGAGTCTGTTCCAAAGTTTTTAGCTCTGGAGTACAAGAAAAAATCAGAGCCCCAGGATGATGTACTGCCACCACCTCCTCCACCTCCCGAACCAGTCAAGGAAAGTCCTGCACCTGTAAAATTTGTGCCAACTGTGACAACTGATCTTTTGGTAAATATTCGTATTATTGCTCCCATTATATTGGAAAATTGTATACATGATACAGGAATACAACATTGACTGTAGGATTTGACTTGGCAAGATGTTTATTCTTGTGGTTTCTGTCAAATGTGAATATTGTGGTTTGTGAAATAATTGGAAGCTCTAAGCAGTGCTTAACCAACTATGAAATGACCTTTTTGAATGCTTGTCTGATGGCAGGGATTTGATGACATTAGTCCTGATCCTTCCTCACTCGAAGAAAAGAATGCTCTGGCCCTTGCTATTGTTCCTACTACGGGTAAGATGTTTATCATTGGTGCATATTGACCACACAGATTATTGCTATTTAGTATTTATAGTTGTCTTTGTTGACATTTTTCATTCTGTATTAAATTGCAGATAATTCTTCCAATGGAACCTTAAACAGTGCTCGAGATATTCCAAATGGAGCCACTGGTTGGGAACTAGCTCTTGTGACCACTTCAAGCTCTAATTCTAGTGTGCAAGTAGAAATTAAACTGATAATACCAGCTTTCTATATAGATCAACCTGACATATAGTATTTGGCTGTATTATGCATTTGATTGTACGGGTTATCAATTCATTTTGGATTTTTATTGGTTGCAGGCTGGCGGCCTTGATAAGCTTACATTAGATAGCTTATATGAAGATGCAATGACAAGGCAGGTATCTAGCTACCATACAGGTCAAGTGGCACCAAATCCCTTTGAGGCTTCTCCAATGATGCAACCAGGACATGACCCTTTTTATGCTTCTCAAAAGATTGCTCCACCATCAGCTGTACAGATGGCTTCTATGGCTCAGCAGCAACAAGCTTTCATGGCACAACAACAGATGATGGGGCCACAAGTTCCTGCCAACCCTTTTGGCAATCCGTATACAGCAGCATATCCTCATGCTGCAGGGACTCCTTATCAGGCTCAATCTGGCCATTTCCTAGATTATATCCATAACACATATTTTGAGGTTGATTAAGGCCTAGATTATATCCATAACTTGTCCCTTTACTTTGCAAAGAAATCATTCTAGGCATCTGGATGATTTAAACCAATTGGGCTCTGAAATATCGAAGGTTTCCAAGGATGAAATTGTAATAAAGTCCTCAAATTTCTCTGCAACGAATGTATGCTAAAAACTATCTTGCTTCACTTATATTAACATAACATCCTTTGTACTTTCTTTAGTGATTTTCCGGGGATTTCTATATTATTCCAATGACTGGTTTGGATTTTCGTTTTCCAGACAAAGCCATATATAGTTGCAAAAGACACTGACTTTGATGCTGGTTACAACTTCTCTGGTGCAACTCATGGAAATCTGGATAAATTATTAACTAGGCATCCAATCTCAGGAGGTACACACGTAAGATTCTATGAGCTTTGACACAACGTTTTTAAAAACACTAAAATTTTGAGATTAGGTTATTTTGCTTGATAGAGCACTTGATCTGAATTGAGTTGGAATTTGCAAGAAACGCAGGGTTGTCAGAGAATCCTAGTGTTTCATTGCCAAAAAGCAGGGCAGAAAAGAAGGTAGAAATCCCCAGGGATGACAGTAATATCGACAGTGGCTTGATTAAAGGATTATGACCTACTTCCACATGGAATTGGTCTTATGGCATTTGTATTTTTTTTTTTTAAACAGTTATAACCGTGGATACAGCGACGACAATTTTTAAAAAAAATTTGCAGCCGTGGATACAACGACAGCTCGGCATGGATACAGCGACGGCTCTGCGTGGATACAGAGATGGCCCAGCGTGGATACAGAGACAGCCAGGCGTGGATACAGAGACGGCTAGGCGTGGATATAGCGACGGCTTAGTCATCTAACGAAATATAGAACATTGTCGCTCTTGCGACGCAAATTAGGGGTCGTCTCTATTGCGACGAAATTGTTGCCACGGGAAAAAAAACACTTAGACGTGGCAATATCCACGCTTTTCCGTGGATATTGCCACGTTTTTGTCGTGGCAAAATTGATCACTTGTACTAGTGATGGTCATAAGGTCATGAAAAATGCAAATGGTGGTGAACCTAACCTATATGCCAGTGTAGACATTATACCTGAGACTAGTACGAACGGGTCAATCCAATGGCTGAAACGGCACTGAAAAAGGTCTTCTACATCACAAATTATGTCAAAAACAGTCCAAAATGGTTAGAAACTGACAAAACTATAGGAAAGGGGGTAAAAATTTTCAAATATTTGAAAATTTTTCTATAAATAGTAAAAAATATAAATCATTTGAAACTTTTACCCATTGGAGTTCTGATTTTCAACTGCAAATTCCAGGAGATCCAGCCGACGGAATTCACAACCGTTTCTTCCAGGTATTTACTCATGCTCTCCTCTTGCATTTTGATATAATTTTTGTTGATTTTCATGGTTAAATGAATTTTCAAAGGCCACCTCTACATGAGTGCTACGGCCCACGCGGATATCGAAGCTTTTTTCGCGTATAGGTCTAGCTATACGTGGAAAAGGGGCTAGAAACCACGTACATACGCAGCTGTTTGCAAAACAGTCGCGTATGCGGCCGCGCATATGAATTTACAAGAATCTAATGGACAATTTTCAAATTTTTCTTGCAGGATGGTGCTAGAATGGAGAGAGCGCGAGCATGGTGAAGTAGAGGAGGCAGTAAGGGCCGACGTAATGGCTCAACAGGCTCTTCGTGCATGTGGACTCTACAAGTTTTGGTGGCTTGGCGGTTTGAGGGCCAAACCAAGACTGCTAGAGATGCTGGTAGACTATTGGGATCCAGACTCAGAGTCCTTCCGGATTGATGGGATGTCTCTCCCATAGAGGTGGAAGACATATACTTTACACAGGTCTATCTAGATAAGGGGAGGTGGTGAACCTTCGTTCCCGAGGTGGGCCAGGTGGTGGCCTAAATATCGATGAGTACGTAGCTGTGTACTACTACCCAGATACTGAGAAGGTGGGGAGTGAAGTCCCCACCAATGCTATACAGGTGCTGGGCCTAAAGGCCATACTACTGACGCTGGGCAGGATAGCAGGCTTAGCATCACTCCATTAGGCCTCGCGGCCACTGATGTTCTAGGCGGTGGAGTGTATGAGACCGACCATATATGACTGGAGTAGTACACTACTGAGCAACATGAAACACTAGCTCAGTGAGTGTAAGGCAGGTAGGATACAGAACTTCGGGTTCAGCAGCATTTTGAGCACGTTTTTCTTTGAGCGTGTTCCAGGATTGAGCCCTAGAGTGGACGTTCCTCTCCACGGGGTTCGAGATCCGGCCCAACGGCGTTGGGCAGATGCTATGCGCAGACTGGGGGGTGGTAGGGTGGCCAACCCATACCCAGCTGACTTCTTTCCATGGTGGCGATGACAAATTGTTGCCATAGATGACTACCCCTATGGAGGGATAGATTTCCAGGGGGATCTGGACATGCCATTGCCACCAGGATCGGCATATGGAGAGATAGGTACCGAATCTCGACTCTCACTCTTTTTAAATTTTTTGAGTTATTTAATTTTTTTGTATTTTCTTGATTATGTGGAATCAAAAAGACATGTTTTTGCGCGACAACACATAGTGACATCTACCATTCATGTGCAGATGTGGGACCACGGCGACCAAAGGGCTTCCCACGTCATAGACGGAGGGGAATATGGGATGACATCACAGGTGTGGATGCGGAGCGAACGCTCCAGAGCATTCATACCAACTTCGTGCGACTGACTCATAGAGTTCCCATGGCGCAAGTCGAGGACTTTCCTGAGGCCATGCAGCGACAGGTGGTGGGCGTGCCATGCGCATGGGTGCATTTATTCTGGCAGCTAGCTAGAGCCGTAGTGACGTATCATGATCACAACCCTCCTCCTCCATAAGATTAGGCACCTGGGAGTGTATATGTTTTGTACGACCATGTATTATATGATGGTGGCTTTAAAATCCCCACTTTTGTATATGACACTATGTATTACCACATTTTGATATATATAAAAAACTTTTATGGTGATCGATTTATTTATTTACATGTGTAAAAATGTTTGTGATTAATTTATTATGAATGAGACAAATTCCAATCTAACACGTAGTTAGCATATGAGTCAGCAACTTGATTATCATTTCTTGGAATGTGTATATATGTTATACTGTCAAATTGTCGTTCTAACAATCTCACACGTAAGAACCTTCTCAATAACGTCGGATCTCTAAAATTGGTACAAACCATTGAGCTGTGACACTACTAACTCTGAATCAAGACGTACCTCAAGAGATAGAACGCCATGTGAAATGGCATCTCATAGAAGCTCGATAATGACACTATATTCAGCAACATTGTTGGAAGATGGCCGTATACATACACCTCCTGAAGACAGTACCTGACCCATAGGAGTATAAATCTCCCAAGCAGCAAAGACTGAGTGTTGAGTGTGACGGCTTGCACCATCCACGAATCCTATGTAGGTGGAAGATTCCATTGACATCTGCCAAAAGAAACGAAAACTAATCACAAACCCGATCACGATAAGAAAAGACCTAACTATGCAGAGCTGTACAATAATATACAACAAACAGCCTTGGCTAAAGATCATGCATAGTATTTTTTGAGATAGAGCCCATTTCTAGGCTCCGCCAAAGCTGTACCTTCGTAATCGACTAACTCATAGGAACCCTTCTCTAAGACACGCTTGACCACATAAGGACCCCGCCACATAGGATTAAATTTCCCTTCCCCCAAGGGTTCTTTCGATTGATCCCACAAAAGGACCAAGTCTCCTTCACTAAACACTCTTAGACGGACAGACTTATCATACTGGACCTTAACGCGACGTTTATTAACCTCTAGAGCCACCAAGGCATCTCGACGCTGCTCATCAAGTTGCTCAAGGTAGACCAAACGCTCCTCCAAAGGTGAAGTGTCTGGTAAGAGTTCCACAGCTAGCTTCAACGAAGGGATCTCGCATTCAACTGGAAATATCGACTCCACTCCATGCACAAGCTGATATGGAGAAAAACCAGTGGCAGTCTTAACCGCGATTCGATATGCCCACAAAGCAGGATATAACATAATATGCCAATTCGTCTTGCTTTGTGTGATGGTTCGTTGGAGAATGGACTTGAGTGATTTATTCACAGCCTCAACCTGTCCATTCGCTTGGGGGTATTAAGAAGAGGAGTGCTCTTGCTTATACCCTAACTTGGATGCCAACTCTTCCATCATACGGTTCTAAAAGTGCGAGCCATGGTCAGTGACAAGCTCTTTCAGAATCCCGAACCGAGTGATGATTTGGTTGAATACAAAGTGAGCGGCTGTCTCACCGTCGGATTTTACTGTAGGCATTGCCTCAGCCCATTTCATGAAATAATCAACAGCCACTATAGTATGATGGTGCCCCCCAGCCGAAGCTGGGTTGCAATCCATAAAATCGAGCCCCCACTTAGTGAAGGGACCGGCGGTGATAATGGGATGTAACGGGGCAGGCTTCGAGTGCATATTACAGGCGAACACCTAGCAAGGGTGGCACCTCTTGACCGCATCAACACAATCCTTAAAGATAGACGGCCAGAAATAACCTGCTCTCAAAATATTTTGAGCTGTAGAAAGCCCAGATAAATGACCACCACACGCCCCTCCGTGGCAATCATTCAGCACAACCTCAACCTCCTCATGAGTTAAACAACGTTGTAAAATCGAATATACCCCACAGTGGTACAAAGTATTGTCCACTATAAGGTAGTTCTTAGAGACGTGATGTAATCATCATCGTTCATCTCGCGAGAGGTGAGTAGGGGTCCTCTGTGTTTGCAGATATACTATGATATCTCCATACCATGGGTCAGACGTTGAGATTAAGAAGATATGTTCATCGACAAACATATCCTCACAAACCAACTCCTCGGCCTCGCTCAGGAAATCCGATATAAGCTCTGCAAAAATTAATGACTTCTTCGACTTTGCCGAGACAAATTCGAGATCGAATTCTTGCAGAATGACAATCCATTTATTATACTTTCCCCCAATCATCCTTCATGTGAGGACGAACTGAAACGGATTGACATGGGCCACAACCAAGGTCTGGCAAAGGAGAATATAATGTCTCAAACATTGAACCACATGTATGATCGCTAAAGCAAGCTTCTCGACATGAGAATAACGAATCTCTGCGTCAATAAGGTTTCGGCTCAGGTAATATATGACATGCTCTTGGAGCTCCTCATCCTCCTGAACCAAAACCATACCAATCGTCTCTAAAGATGTGGCCACATATAATAGGAAATCATGGCTATAATCCGGAGGACTAATCACCGGGGCCGATTCTAGGGCTCGCTTGAGTACATCGAAGGACTCCTAGGCTCGCTCATCCGATTCAAAGGGAGTATCTTTCTTCAAGAGACGCATGAAGCCTCTAGTCAAATTGGCAAAGTTGACGACAAATCTTCGTAAGAATTTTTCCATACCTTGCAAACACTAAAGATGACGAATGTTATTTAGGGGAGACAACTGAAGTATTGCCTCAAACTTTAAGGGGTCGACTCTTATACCCTCCTTTGAAACGATGAATCCTAGTAAACGACCTAAATTCACGCAAAAGATGCACTTATGAGGATTTAATCTAACCGAATAGTGCCGTCATATTTCGAATACCAATCTCAAGTGATAGGGATGACGCATTCTCATATGAGAATGAGCAGCGAGGTCATCCAAAAATACTTCAATAATATACTTGAGATCATGGAAGATCAAGGTCATCGCCCGCTGAAATGTAGCTCCGGCATTTTTAAGGCCGAAAGGCATTTTTCGATATGAAAACGTTCCCCAAGGACAAATAAATGCAGTCTTGTGTTGGTTCTCAGGTTTAATCTGGATCTGATTATACCCGGAAAATACGTCCATGAAGGAGAACACCTCGCTACTCGCACACTAATCCAAAATCTGATCTATAAACGGTGTGGGGAAGTTATCCTTAGGACAGGCACAATTCAAATCACGGAAATCAGTGCATATTCGGATCACTCCCTAATTCTTATCCACCGGAACGGGGTTTGAAACCCACTCCGTCAAGGGAACGGGATATATGAAACCGGATTTCAACAGCTTCTCTATCTCTGCCTTAATGGCGGGTGCTTTCCTAGGATTCACAGCGTGTAAACGTTGTCGAACAGGCTTAGCGTTGGGGTAAGTCTTAATCTCATGTTCGACAATTCGAGGGTCAATACCTGGCATCTCATCATAAGACCAAGCAAAAACATCACGGAATTCCTTGAATAGCTCGGTGCACTCGAGAATCTCAGTATGGGAACATTCCGCCCCAATATAGAAATTCTCAATGGTGCCAGGATTGCGAGATATGTTGATAGGAATCATGGAAGATATGTTCGCCATGTTTCCATCAGCCATCTGACCAGGAGAGCTTAATGGAACCACAGGACTACCAACTCTCTGACTAAGAATCTCCCTATAATCCTCATGCTCCAAACAGTCAAGCGATGGAAGGAAGTATGATCTATGATGAAGTTCCTCCCATGGCGGCTCAACACTCGATATAGCCTCGATAATCGCTTCATCTGAAGGGAAAATCGTATCAAGGCAGTTGTGGGCATGAGAAGACTGTACTGCCCATGCCGGCAGCACATAGGGGTCTTCCTCCTCCATCCGCGAAGAGGAAGAACAAGGCTCTGCAACAATCTGTAGATTTGCTTGATAAGCTATCATGGCTGCAGGAAGCAGCACGTTGGTCTTGACAGGCTCACTTGAAGTATGCAATGTAGGAAGAATCCAAGGATCCTCCATATGAGTCGTGCGAAAAGACACCGAGGTCGTAGAAGTCAAAGCCTCATCAGAACAAGATCCTATCATGAGGACCGGTGCAGGACAACTAAAGCTTCCCATAAGGGATGGATACATGCCTACACCCACACTCCCAGTTGCTGGCTAAGAGTGGTCAACGATCCAGACCGAAGCTCCCGAAGATGCAGTAACAGGTGGATTCTTGAATGCCATTTGATCAATCGCTACAATCTTCTCGTTATGTGGAAAACATACAACGCGGAACAAGGAAGAAGCAACGGCTTGCATACTATACATCTAGTTCCTACCCAACAAGAGATTGTAGTCAAGGGGCGCATCAACCACCTCAACCTCTATCGCAACGGTCTTCCCCCCCAAATGGACTTTAAGGGAAGGAAGGATGCCGTGTGGCCTAAAAGATCTCCCATCAAAAGCAGTTAACATAGTCACTGATTTCGACAGCTCAGGAGAACCGAGACCCTTCCAACAGGACAAAGACATCACAGAAGCAGCAGCGCCCTCGTCAATCACAGTGCACTTGATGATCATATTAAGACATTCTATGTGCACCAAAAGCGACACATAGTAGGGCAATTGAGGCTGATGTCCTGCAGTTTCAAATTTGATCACTGAGGAAGAATCATCATCGTTCACACCAAGAGCAGATAGCAAAGCCTTCCTTTGCGAAGGACAACTCTGAAGCACTTCCAATGCAGACATCGCACAAGGAGTATGGCCCAAGTCCTCGACAACTGAATAATTCTAGGCAGCTTGGGCATTTGGATTATGCCCTGAACACTTAAGTACTCCCTTAGGAATGTGAGGTGCAGCCTCAGGTTTATCCGCAGGGGTTCCTGGTGAATCAGGTTCTTTGCCTAGGCTGGGTTGTGACGAACCATAATATTTCGCATGAGTCACAACCTTGGCAGCACGGACCATGTTAATGCACCCACGAGCACTAGTCTCTGGTGGATCATTCTCACTAGATTGGTCATGTGACTTCAATTTCATATTCTAGTTATGCGGTAAAGGGTTCGTTAGCACAGCTGGGCCTTGTGCTAAGTATCTCGAAGATTCATCAATCCGAGGGCATAAGTAAGTGAGGTGATCATCCTTACATAGCTTGCAAGGGAATTTAACTTTACGTTTCGCTTCCTTGTCCCCCCCAGCATTCTTACCATTCTTGTCATTATTGGTAGCATTCTCATTCTTATTCCCACCCTTTCGATTATTATTCTTACCCTTTCTTCTATTCCATCTGGGCTGCTGGTTACCCTTCTGGTCCAATGATTGCATAGAAAGTACATTCATCGTTTGGGCAGGTTGAGACGAAGCCGTAGCTTGTCCCAAAGCAGATTGGTTGAGCGACAATTGACTAACTTGTTTTGCAACCGAATCCGCAGGTTTCGCACTTGCACAACCCACAATGCCATCGACATGTGGTCCAGGTTTGACCTTGGGATCGAAACTGGAACGATGAGCGTTGGGAATAATCTCATACAACAAACTAGACTGAGCATAGATCAAGTCCAGTTCCTGTGCCCTAAAGATCGCTTGTTCCTCATTATGCACTCCGGATGTGGAAACATCCTTCGCTATATATGGCAATAACAATTTGAGGAACCACTCGAGAAGGAACTTCGGCGGTATAAAGGCTTTAATTAATCTCTTCTGTCTACGCCACTCTTGAATATGATCAGAAATATGGGTGGCTTTATCTTGCCGAAATGTCGACAAGAGTTCAGTACCAACGTCATAGCGCACTGGTAGCTGGAAGTGATTAAGAAAAGTCATCGCAAGATCGTCAAACAAAGCGAAAGCTCCCTTTGGTAACTCTATATACCATTTCACCGCAGTCCCTATGAGGGTGCGTTGAAATAGTCGCAAACGGACTGAGTCCTGATGTAACGAATTCGAAGAGCACCAAAGGTGAAACGTGATAACGTGTTCACTCGGATCCTCTCCCGGTTTGCCTTTGAACGTAGGTATGTCAGAAGGAAGCTTGGTAGGGACAGCCGGCCAAGCCGGGTCATGAGCCACTGGATTGTTCGTAAGTCTTGATAAGTCAGGAAGGTTAAGCGTCGCGAGGAAAGGGAGCCTAGGATGATGAGGTCAATGGACCGCTCCCTGATTCACATAGGGTTGAGCACCACCATGGCCTTGGCCATGGTGTCCTCCTCTTGTCTGACCCGTATAGGGTGGTGTGGAAGTACCATAGTAAGGTGGACCTTGACTAGTAGGAGCTACGAAGCCGTAATTAGGAGAGTAGGCAGGTTGTTGATACTCGCCTCCGTAAGGTGAAGAAACCTATCCATATTGCGTCCCATAATAAGGTCCATAGGTCATCGCATGTGATGTCCCATGGGACACTCTGTAGGTAGGAAGATAAGCTCTGGAAGGGGGAACATACATACCAGAAGTAGGTATATACGCCCCGGAAGTAACAAGCTGACCACTATAAGCGTAAACATAGCCTCCCGAAGCAACGGGCGATATGTGAACTTGAGACACAATTGGCCTAGTAACCGCAATACGGACCTGACTCGTAGCCATATATCGACTCGAAGGACCACGTGAATAAGGTGGAGGATGTACATTTGAAGGACTTGGAATCAAGGACAAAGGAATCTGAGTAATAAGATATGTACTACCACCTATCGTCACTCGTCTCGGGTCTGGTATCCTAATCAGATCGCTAACCCTAGACCTAGGAGGGAGATAAGATGTAGCTTCCACCACTGGGATGGAAGGTGCAATGTGACTAGTACTCCCAAACCTCTCCGCAAGGTAAGGAATGGGATTTCCCCCAGGCATAGTACTAGGCTTGAAGTCGGATTCGACATGAAATTTCAAATCGTGCATAGGAAAACTAGCTGTAGCATAACTACCGTAGCTAGTGCTGGCAGGTTCAAAGTGAGTCTCGGCATCTTCTGGCATTCCATACCGGTAACGTTTCAATGGGGAATCAGCCCTAGAGTGAGTAGATCTATCGTGCAAGGATCTGATCTGGGAAATCACAGCACCGAACTCAGCTAGGTCAGGTGAAGGATCGTATGTAGGAGTAAGTTCCCCATCGTCAATACAAATGGGAGGAGGTGGTTCAGGAATACTCTCTGAATGGTCCTCCATGGTGTGTGAATCAGTGTGTGACATAGTCCGCCTGGACTGTCTAGGTCTCTCTCCCAAAGGAGGAGGAGAAGTAGAAGGCAGAAGTCTTGCTAACCGACGAGAACGGCGCGGAACCGCACTCGAATCCACAATGACTCAAAAAATAGCAAAGACTCTCTATTTACGTAAACCCTAGGCCAACTAGCGTGCACAGAGCAATCACTAATAAAATCTAAATCCAAATGCAAGCAAACAAGGGCTGGATATGTGAGCTCCCAAATGAAGCAGGTATGTCTCGCCTAGGAGAGGCCTGAGACTCCCATACACAACAAGCGGAGGTATGTAACCAATTATTGTGGTCCTCAACTTCAACGCGTAAAGCAACTGTGCTGTCTAACCCCAACCTGGTCGGGACACCTACAGAATAACCTCTACAAGTACCCCCTCGATATCCTAGGTAAGGTCACTAAGGTCACCTCAATATAATCAAAGCTCAGGCGGATGGTCGCAGGAAGGATTGACCGTATGGGCAAGGTAGCAAAGCCCGAAACTCTCGAAAGAGCCCCCAGATACGAATACAATCCTGGAAATATCTCCGGTGCTACTCAGTTATGACTAGGGGTCATCCCAATCAATAACCGCTCACACTGCCTTGTGCTTAACTCCCGTTTGAGAGGAGGATTATGAGAACAATGGTTATACCAAGGATTTCACACACTCACATGGACAGACACCTAGATGTTGTTGTTTAGTGATCTTGGAGAATTGACTTACAATGAACTATTCCAAGATCCTAAAACCTAAGCTTGTTGGTGCACCCTAGAAAAGAAAAGAGTGTAATTCATTTTACTTTAGTGTTGATTTTAGTTGGATTTATTACTCAAAATAGGATATGGTCGTGCAACTAGTGGTGTTATGACGCAACATGAAGTAAAATGCACACCGTAACAATCAATGCAAATGCATTGTGTCCATGTAAACAGGGTATGCTACTACGTGAAATGCACAATTCTTCTTCAAATCATAAATGCAATTTTTTCCTATATGAAGTCCTAACTAGTACTCCTAAGCAAATCTAGATCTAGTGCAAGTACAATGCAAAGTGAAAAATGCAATGCATAATGATAAGCAAATGTTTTTGGATTTTTTGAAAATATAAGAGATGCAAAAAGCAAAAGAATGATTCTACCACCCTCAGACTCTGCAAGCACACATAAACAGCATCCAAGCAAAGCACTAAGGTAAAAGAACTCTAATGCACTAATCTCAAACAAAAAATCGAAAATGCCATGACAAGATCTTTCCTAAAAAAAAATTTAGGCTAAAAAAAATGTTTCCGATCAGAAACAGAGGTCAAAACAGACTCAGGTAGTGCCAAAGGAGACTCAGCAACTAACAGCATTCACCCAGCAACCAATTATCTTCCCCAAAAAGACAAAATCAAGGGTATACGTGATTGTTCACAGTAAACCCGCATGTATACACGGAAATCACAGAGGAAACCGCGTGTATACGCGACTGTAAATCAAAAACCCGCGTACAGGAAGAAAATGTGCATAAAATAAGGCAAACAGGGAGGCTAAGACAGACTTCACACCAATTAGACTCTACCAGGCATACATGCCCCCAAACCCGACACAGAAACAAGAGAGAAAGAGCAATTCAAATACATTGAATGCCGAGAAAATCACCCCCAAAGGACAACTACTAAGAACTCCCCAGCGGAGTCGCCAATTCTGTTACAGAGAGAAATTCCTACGGCTTGGGGTACCACAACAGACAGCTTGACTCCAGAAATCAATCTTTCCCAATATGCAATAGAAATAAAATGTCTAACACTAAAGGATCAGACCTCGTACCTGATTTCGGACGGTTGAAGTAGATCCCCGTTGAGCTTTCCAATCTTCAGCTTGAATTGCTATAATACTTCCTCAACAACAAGTAAACAATACAAGCATACTATATATCATGGTGTTAGATCTATTCTAGCATATATAATCAATAATGTAGAAGCATTTGGCATATTCCCATGGATAAAATATTCAATCAAATACACATCATTGGACAGGAAAAGATGTTTCTATTAATATAAATCAGAGATTACAAGATAGATACTGTCACATACCCCAATTTTGTAAAATAATGTTAATTATTTTAATTACATTTTCTAAGACATTGTGTTAAATTTAATGCTAAGTAGGAACTGATGACTCAGTAGAGTCAACAGAAGTGGAATGTAATTCAGAATATTTTATTATTAATAAATAAAACTTGGAGACAACAGCATGGGAGAGCTGTTAAAAAGAGGTTACTGGTCAAACTGGTGGATGGAACTAGGTGGAAGGCAAAAGACAAGTGGCAGCATCCTCAAACACTTCCCAAGTTGCAGGTGGAAACTGCCCTATATTTGGGGTCATGATCCCCCAAGAAAGTGGGATCAAAGCAGGTGGCTCAATAAATGACAACTAACCCAAAAATACCTAGGCAATCTTTTAAAAGTACCCAATGAATAGAGCTGAGGCTGCTCAAACATTTTCCAGACAAGAACCATTCAGGTGGAATGCTATTCAGGAAATTCATTTGGGGAAAAAGGGAAAAACAGTAAGGAAGTTGTTCTGAGAGGAATGCTGCAGTAACTTGGTTTATTACAGCTAGTTAGCTGGGAGAACTTACTGATAAGTTCAAGGTTGATATTGAGTTTGAAGACTGGTATTTGACTACTATTGCACCTAGTTCCAGCCAGGGAGACCAGAGCAAGCTCGAGGGTCCTAAGGAGTCGTTGTTTGAGCGCTCTCTAGGAGTTGGAAGGGAGGAATGCCCTCCCATTGCTATTGTTGTCCAATTTTAAACAGGTTCTGTCACTTAGCTGTCTTTGTTTTAATAACTGTGAATGGTTGGATGTTATGTCTGTAGTTTATGATATAAATATTTAACTGGTTTAGTGACATAAAAGTATTTTAGTTTATCAGTAATAGAATCTGTTGATGAAAAATAAGAACCCATTGTGTTTTTCCACATCTGGGTTTACCAGACCGTACTCCAGCACAGGGGTAAAAATTATAAAAATATGGTATGATGAGATTGTAAAATAGGAGATTGTTTATTTACCTATCATCAGAAGAAATATTTGTTTTACTGACAGTAGCATGTGTTCATAGATAAAACTAATTCCTTGTACAGTGTTTTCTTTTCAGTAATTTTATTATTTGTAAAGAACAAATAGAAGAGTATAATGATCACTCTAGAGTAG
>LPNX010163015.1:48729-69278 GCA_001517045.1 Pseudotsuga menziesii | reverse complement strand
AATTTATAAACCAGGTACAGAAAACCTAATGATATCGTTAACAGTAAAAAATCAAATGCATACTTGAGCAGAAATTAAATGACAGAATGGCAGAATGCTCGTCTATCGAGCTTAACTTATATTATAAAATATAACTAGTAACCCTTACATTGCAAAAGCACAGTACAACTTTACAGTAATGTAAAAAGGGACGAAGTTATTTTCTTTACTGTCAAAAATTAGGGTGAAAACCCTGTTCATCTAAAATATACACAGATTTTAACTGTAAAATCCAGTTCAGTAATAATAACTCATAGCTGTACTAAAAATTTACATAGGGAAGCTTTTACAGCCTGTTCTTTTACTTTAATCACAGTATTTTTATACAAAACAAAATGTACACTCACGGCCGAAGCCGGAGAGCCCTGCAGTAAGCAAGGGTCTTAACAACCACAAGGAACGACGAAGAAAAACAACCAAAACCCATGAGGGTCTTTCAGGCCACAACGACCAACCCTTAATACCCCATAAGGGTTTGCACAAGGTGGAACAACCATGGAAAGTCCAGGGCTTACCGTGGCCTTCATGTCGTCGTAACCTCATACTCACTGCGTAGAAGGAGAAGAGAGACGAGTCGTACCTGCACATTCACACATCCTACTGTTAGATGTGTTATTTTAAGGACAAGAGTTATATAAAACAGAAAATGTGCAATATCAATAAAAGAAACGAATAATATTCTTACCTCGGCAACTAAAGGTAGTTAACTAGCAATGCAGCGACCAGCGACCAGCACGAGCAAGAATTCTGTCATTCAGCTGCAAAGGAAATGACGTTACAACACCTCATCAACCACTGACATCAAAGACCCCCAGTTATTCAGCTGACAAGGTAAAACCCTAAATTTGTGCTATTACTCTTTCCCAAACAACACACAGTATACGGGGAAACTCAAGCCACAACACTTGAAAGGAGGAACCACTCCCGATTTTATAAACTGAAGGGTGAGGGCTGTTACAGTCAAGAGTTTGGGGTTTAGCTGATGAAGCAACAAAAAAATATAAAGGAGAATAAGTAATGTATGACAAACAAAAATACTATGACACGACCTGCACTACTGTGCATCTGAGCAAGTTAACCAGGAAGAAAGAAACCAAAAATAGTCACAGCATTGCACAGGTGACAGAGCAACCGGTTATTTCGCAGAAGATGGACGAGTGCCCGAAGGCGAGGAAATACAATGAGCTAGGGTTGGTGATGACCCTTTTAAATCCTGTGTTGCTTGGCCAAAACGAAGACATGTCTCCATGCAAATTTTTGCTCACGGTGGGTATTTTTCCATAGTCACCAACGAGCAAATCACGGGAAACAATATTGTCAATCATTTGGCTGTCTCGAAGGTTATACTATAGTCCTGGCCAAATTCAACCTATCATTGGAGCATAATAACCAAAAAATTTGTTAACACGTAAACCTTACCATAGAGCTTACCACCGACGTAAGTTATAGAAACTCTTTATAATACATTATGGTTTATTATTCATGCAATACAATCAAGTTATAACACTATGATCATCGTGGATATAGATTAGCACCATGAATTAGAACTTCATAATATGTTATTGCTTACATAGTAAATAATTAATCAAAGGTTATACATGATTAAGAGTGTTAAGTTCACAACATAACTTTTATACAAGCTTGGAATGGGTGAGGTAAAGATTTATAAGAGTTCTTCTCTAGAGTTTAATCCATAAACTTGTTATAACTTGGTCTTATTCATAACCTCTCCATCCAGATGAATGACTAAATTGTCATTTAGCACTTACAGTCTTAAAATAGAATAATTCTTGTAACATGATTATAGGAAGAAAATGTAATACATTAGGGTAAGTAAGAATAATACTTATACAAGTATTCCACAAACATCTATAATATAATTATAGAGTAAACTAATGGTTGATGTTAAAGAGCATTGTAGATTTAACTATAATGATTATTCTATTATTAATGTTAATCCTTTGGTCTTACCATATTTATCTAAGTTTGATAAATACATACCAAAGGATATAGTAACCAAATATTTTTGATGAATGCATTATCTAGAATATATGTTCTTAACCTAGAAATTATAATATATAAGGGTGAAGCCATTAATCTCTTAACAGAAGTTTTACCAACATAGTTGTTAGACCTTAAAACTTTTATGTTGAACATTCTTTTAAGGATAATAATCTATTAAAAAAAATAAGTCCCTTTTATATAAATAAAGGGATAGAATAAAAACTGGTTACAGTAGGTTATCTAACCAACCTAAGATAAGCGTTAATATGCTTTTAAGTAATTGTAATGTAAATAATATTTGGTGCATCAGCATGAATATATATCCCTATCAGTGGGTAGTTTGAAATTGGTAACAGTAAATTGTAAACCCCCTTATTAATACACTTTGCGATGTAAATGTATTTATGATTTCTTAAACGTAAACTTTTGATTTTACAACCCTACCATTTCTTACTCTAATTGTAAGTAATTTTAATGAAGATCTTTTGACACTGACAACTATGATAGATATCAGACAGGTCAGTAATCCTTAAGAAATATAAATCTACCTCTACTAGAAAGGAGAACAGTTAATGGATTTACCTCAACAAGCATTGATATGTGTTTAGAAATTATTGTCTTACTTAACTTCTGATTTGCAACAAAACTTGTACATAAATACTTTAGAATTTTTACTTGCAGCAACCAATCTTCTTACCTGTAATATGTAAGGACAGGAGAAACTTTCTAGATTAGCTCGAAAGCTAAGTAAGCCCAGTTTTTTCATGATAGCCCCACCTTATGGTCGCAAAAAGAAACAAGTCAGTAAATTGAAAAGAACTATTCTATCACTCTGCACAAATCAAAAGGTGAATTCAAATAACAAGCTGGTAACATATAACTAATTAACTGATTAGTTAACTGCATTTATGTTAATGTTATGCAAATTTAATTTTTTGACATGTGGTATCAGAGCCAGGTTCAAATACTAGGCCATCGATGCGGCCCAACTAGTTTCCATAGAACAGTAAAACAATGTACTAACCTATATTATGTTTTATGTAAAGAATAGAAAATTTCTTTTTCTGAATCTAAGAGGCAGGTATGGAGAAGCTAGGAGAATATGCTCAGGAGGAGTCTCCAAACACCGAGACAAGACAATTGTCCAGAGAACCTATGTTAGAAGAGGTAACTGCTCACTCCTCAGAGCCGATGCAGACTATAAAGGATTTGAAGACTGAAATGGAATCAATCAAGAAGGACAATGAGAGGATTTTGAAAACTCGGGAAGAGTTGAACCAAATTTTGATGGAAAAATTCCAGACTGAAGGGAGGAGCAAAAGATCCGAATCTGAGGAAGCTAGCCATCAGAAAGGATCTAAAAAGATGAAGCTGGCAAAAGCTGAAAGCAGTTCATCATCTGAAGGGTTCATGGAACAACAAAGCTACCACACTACTAGTGACAGTAGTGAGGCTGAGTTGTATGACAAAAAGAAGAAGTACAAACCATATGAAGAGATTTCTGGGGAGTTTAAAAAAATAAAGCCCCCAACTTTCAACGGAGAGACCGAAAAAGGGGAAGAAGTAGAGTCCTGGTTATCCGGGATGAGGAAGTATTTTCAGATATACAACTATTCAAATCAGCTGAAGGCAAAAATGGCAATCTATAATCTCTCTGGAAAAGCAGGCATATGGTGGCAAGATCTGAAAAGAGTCAAGGGTATCAAGGAAAAAGAAGTTAATTGGAGTACCTTTAAAAGGTACTTCAAGAAGAAATTTTTGTCCGAACAATATTATGAAGAAAGAGCTAAAGAATTTTACGAATTGAAGTTAGGTTCCATGACTATGAAGGATTTAAACAATAAATTCTTAAGCTTGTTGAGGTATGTACCTTACTTAGTAGACGAGAAACCTAAAGTGCAACGGTTTCTCAGTTGTCTACCATACCACATCAAGGACAGAATTGAGTATGATAACCCGAAGACTCTGGAAGAAGCCATGAGGAAGGAAAATTTATGTTTTGAGCAGAATAAGAAGAAAGAAGGTATAGCCAACTGGAAGGCTAAAAAGAACAATAATCAGCCTAAGTTTAAAAAGAAAGAATTTGTACCCCAGAAAAATTTCAAGAATAATAAGAACAGAAATTATTCTAACAATAAAAATTTCCAGGGAAATAGAAATGGTGCGTCCAATAATTCGAATAAATTCAAGGGCAAGGAAGCTGCAAACAATCATGGGAATTTCACTAAGAGTTTTGAATGAAAGGATCCTGTTAAGTGCTGGGAATGTAATGGCCCGCACTATGCCTCAGTCTGCCCAAACCGGAAAAAGGCAGCCAACAATATTCACACTGTGCAGGAGGAAATGACTGTTGGAGAACTTGCCAGGACTATGCCCAGAATAAATGCAGCATTGGAAAACCGCCAAGCTGACTATCAGACTTCCATGGTGGAAGTGGAAGGTATGTTAACCAAACCCCTGTAACCATTTTAATTGATCCAGGAGCTAGTCTTAGTTACATTGCACCTCAGATAGTGG
Source organism: Pseudotsuga menziesii (assembly GCA_001517045.1). Classification (NCBI taxonomy): domain Eukaryota; kingdom Viridiplantae; phylum Streptophyta; class Pinopsida; order Pinales; family Pinaceae; genus Pseudotsuga; species Pseudotsuga menziesii. Next base: position 64,718 of record LPNX010163015.1, on the reverse strand, counting down.
AAAAGTGTAAATTATCTGTTGAAAAGTTTGATAGTTCCTGGTTAGTTCAATTAGCCACTGGGGAAAAAAGGAAAGTAACCTGTTATGTGAAAGAATGTGCTTTAATTATGGATGATTTTAAAACTACAGTTAAGCTTAATGTTTTACCACTTGGCTCGTATGATTTACTGATTGGTATGGATTGGTTAGAGCAGCATAAGGTAGTTTTAAACTGTTACGATAAAACCTTTATGTGCGTAAATAGTAATGAACAACCAGTAACGGTTAAAGGTATTCCTAGGAAAACTGTAATCAGACAGATTTCTGCTTTACAACTTAAAAGAGCAGTCAGGAAAGGGTGTAGAGCCTATGCTGTAACTATTACAGATGAGGCAAGTAAATCTGAAATGGATAAGTTAAAAATAAAAGATATTCCTGTTTTAAATGAATTTACTGATGTTTTCCCAGAAGAAATTCCAGAATTACCTCCTAGGAGGGAACTGGATTTCACTAGTGAGCTGGTGCCAGGTGTTGTACCTAGCTCGAAAGCTCTGTATCGTATGAATATTTTAGAACTTAATGAAATAAAATCACAGTTAAAAGAATTAATAAATAAGAAGTACATTCGACCTAGTGTGTCCCCTTGGGGAGCACTTGTCATCTTTGTCAAAAATAAAGACGGAACTATGCGACTATGCATAGATTACCGTCAACTAAATAAGATGACTATTAAAAACAGATATCCGTTTCCCCGCATAGATGATCTGTTTGATCAGCTACGTGGAGCTACGGTGTTCTCAAAGATAGACCTGAGATCAGGATATCATCAGGTAAGAATTAAAGATGAGGACATCTTTAAGACAACCTTCAGAACAAGGTATGGACATTACGAATTTGTCGTAATGCCATTTGGGCTTACCCATGCCCCAGCTGTCTTTATGTGCTTAATGAATAATATAATGCATAAATACTTAGATAAATTTGTTGTCGTGTTTATCGATGACATATTAATTTATTTTAAAACTGAAGCAGAACATAAAGAACACCTAAGGATAGTTTTACAAGAGTTGCAAGAGCAACAGCTCTTCGCGAAGTTTAGCAAGTGTGACTTCTTTAAGGATGAAATCCAGTACTTAGGTCACATAGTGACTAAGGAAGGCATTTCAGTCGATCCCGAAAAGATTCAGGCAATCGAAGATTGGCCAGTTCCAAAAGATGTAACAGATGTTAGGTCATTTATGGGAATTACCGGTTATTACCGAAGATTTATTGAAGGTTTCTCAAAAATAGCTAATCCGATCACCTCCTTGCAAAAGAAAGGCAAGAAATTCGATTGGAACTTAAAGTGTGAAGAAAGTTTTAAGAAATTAAAAACCTTATTATCAAGTGTGCCTATTCTAAGAATAGCATATCCTAATAAGGATTTCATGGTATGCACAGATGCTTGTAATGATGGTTTAGGCAGTGTGCTGACTCAAGACGGGCATGTCATTGCCTATGAGTCCAGGAAGTTAAAAATCCACGAAAAGAATTACGCGACCTATGATCTAGAACTTGCGGCTGATATACATGCCTTAAAAATGTGGCGACATCATTTAATAGGCAGAAAATTTATCTTAATGACTGATAATAAAGGACTGAAATACCTTTTAGATCAGCCCAACTTAAATGCAAGACAAGCAAGATGGTTATTCTTCTTGAGTGAATATGATTTTGAAATCCAACACATAAAAGGAAAAGAAAATAAGGTGGTTGATGCTTTAAGCAGAAATGCAAAGCTGAACTTTACAGCAGCAATCAACACTTATGCTTCTGATTTAAATGAACAGCTTATAGAAGGGGTAAAACAGGATGAAATTTATCAAAAATTACAAGTTACAGCTAAAGAAGAACCTACAGAAAGTTTAATAAAAGGTTATAGTCTAAATAAAGATGGATTTTTATTGTTTAAGGACAAACTGTATGTGCCTAATGTGCCTAAGGTTAAGTTGCTGATTTTGGATGAAGTTCATAAAACACCTTACTCATGACATCCAGGTTACCAAAAGACGGTAACCATGTTAAGAAAAGAATATTTCTGGCCTAATATGAAATCTAAAGTAGCTGAATACATAGCTAGATGTTTTGACTGTCAACAAGTGAAAACCGAACACTAAAATCCAGCTGGTTTACTGCAACCTTTGCCTATTCCTAGTTGAAAATGGGAGATAATCAGCTTAGATTTTATTGCTGGATTGCCCAGAAATCAGAATCAGAATGACTCAATTATGGTGGTGGTTGACAAGTTAAGTAAAGCAGCACATTTCATTCCTGTCAAAACTACTTACAAGGCTACCAATATAGCTAATATATTTTTAAGGCAGATTTTTAGGTTACATGGAGTACCGAAGGTTATCATTTCAGACAAGGATCCTAAATTCATGGGGAATTTTTGGAGGTCCTTATTTAAGGGATTAAACACAACACTGAATTTCAGCACCTCTTTCCATCCTCAGACAGACGGATAGACTGAAAGAGTGAATCAGGTGCTGGAAGATCTGTTAAGAATGTATGTTAAGGATCAGCCAGGTAAGTGGGAGGACTACTTGCATCTAGCAGAGTTTGCCTATAATAATAACTATCAGTCATCAGCTAAGTTTAGTCCATTTGAAATTTTGTATGGGCGTAAATGCAACACTCCTATCTCCTGGAATAATCCAGTAGATAGATTGGTGTTAGGACCTGAATTATTAAAAGAAATGGAAGAGATTGTGAAGCAAGTGCAGGAAAATTTGAAGGTGGCCCATGATCGACAAAAGAGCCAAGCATATTTAAAAAGAACTCCTAAGGAGTTCCAGGTGGGTGAGCACGTGTTTATAAAGGTAAGACCAAAGAAAATCTCTCTAAGACTGGGGAGTTGTGCAAAGCTAGCACCACGTTACTGTGGTCCGTTTGAAATTTTATCCAGAATTGGTCAAGTTGCATATCAGCTAGCGTTACCACCTAACTTGAAAGTGCATAATGTTTTTCATATTTCTGTTCTAAAAAAGTATGTTCATGATGCTACTCATGTGATTGATTGGAATTTTGTACAGGTGGAACCAGAAGGAGAAATTCTGCTGGAACCGAACTGTATCCTCGGGAGGAGGGAAATTACTCTGCGGAACCGCACCATTGGACAGGTGAAGGTGCAATGGAAGCACCTTAGTCCTGAAGAGGCTACTTGGGAACTGGAAAGTAAGATGCGGGAGGCATACCTGAATCTATTCCAGGAGGTTGCAGAGGACAAAGAATAAGTAACATCGAGGACAATGTTACATTTTAAGGGGGTGTGTATGTCACATACCCCAATTTTGTAAAATAATGTTAATTATTTTAATTACATTTCCTAAGACATTATGTTAAATTTAATGGTAAGTAGGAACTGATGACTCAGCAGAGTCAACAGAAGTGGAATGTAATTTGGAATATTTTATTATTAATAAATAAAAATTGGAGACAACAGCATGGGAGAGCTGTTAAAAAGAGGTTACTGGTCAAACTGGTGGATGGAACTAGGTGGAGGGAAAAAGACAAGTGGCAGCATCCTCAAACACTTCCTAAGTTGCAGGTGGCAACTTCCCTATATTTGGCGTCATGATCCCCCAAGAAAGTGGGATCAGAGCAGGTGGCTCAATAAATGACAACAAACCCAAAAATACCTAGGCAATATTTTAAAAGTACCCAATGAATAGAGCTGAGGCTGCTCAAATATTTTCCATAGAAGAACCATTCAGGTGGAATGCTATTCAGGAAATTCATTTGGGGAAAAAGGGAAAAACAGTAAGGAAGTTGTTCTGAGAGGAATGCTGCAGTAACTTGGTTTATTACAACTAGTTAGCTGGGAGAACTTACTGATAAGTTCAAGGTTGATATTGAGTTTGAAGACTGGTATTTGACTACTGTTGCACCTAGTTCCAGCCAGGGAGACCAGAGCAAGATCGGGGGTCCTGAGGAGTCGTTGTTTGAGCGCTCTCCAGGAGTTGGAAGGGAGGAACGGTCTCCCATTGCTGTTGTTGTCCAAGTTTAAATAGGTTCTGTCACTTAACTGTCTTTGTTTTAATAACTGTGAATGGTTGAATGTTATGTCTATAGTTTATGATATAAATATTTAACTGGTTTGGTGACATAAAAGTCTTTTAGTTTATCAGTAATAGAATCTGTTGATGAAAAATAAGAACCCACTGTGTTTTTCCACATCTGGGTTTACCAGACCGTACTCCAGCACAGGGGTAAAAATTATAAAAAGATGGTATGATGAGATTGTAAAATAGGAGATTGTTTATTTACCTATCATCAGAAGAAATATTTGTTTTACTGACAGTAGCATGTGTTCATAGATAAAACTAATTCCTTGTACAGTGTTTTCTTTTCAGTAATTCTATTATTTGTAAAGAACAAATAGAAGAGTATAATGATCACTCTAAAGTAGGGTTAGAGTAGATTTACCTACTGTTACACCATACAGCTTCCTTCTTCCAGATTAGAATAACTTCACTATTATATGTTTTAATTAATTAATGATTAAATCCTACTGTTGAACTAATCTGGTCTAGATTTTATGTATGTTTAGTGATGTAATCATTTATATATATATCATAACCAAACAGACAAAACTAAATATTTGCATAACTTTATTAAGTATTTAGTATAATTGGTATAAGAAATAAATAACAAAATACTATAAAATAAACTAAACATTAACCATGAAAACATTGGTACTCTTAGGAGAAATAATATATTTATTGTATAAATAACAATAAACTTCTATTATATACAATATAGGAGTATTATCATGGTTAAACTTAAGGTAATGTTCTTGTTACATTAATTGCAAACTGGAACTATTTATATTTTTTGTACTACAAGGTAAATAAACAGTACTTAAGAACATTATTAAATAAAATAAAAATATAAAAACCCTATATCATTGAAGGATATAAACTATATATACCAATACTTACAGTTCTAATTAACAAGCAAGTCAATTTATAAACCAGGTACAGAAAACCTAATGATATCGTTAACAGTAAAAAATCAAATGCATACTTGAGCAGAAATTAAATGACAGAATGGCAGAATGCTCATCTATCGAGCTTAACTTATATTATAAAATATAACTAGTAACCCTTACATTGCAGAAGCGCAGTACAACTTAACAGTAATGTAAAAAGGGACGAAGTTATTTTCTTTACTGTCAAAAATTAGGGTGAAAACCCTGTTCATCTAAAATATACACAGATTTTAACTGTAAAATCCAGTTCAGTAATAATAACTCATAGCCATACTAAAAATTTACATATGGAGGCTTTTACAGCCTGTTATTTTACTTTAATCACAGTATTTTTATACAAAACAAAATGTACACTCATGGCCGAAGCCAGAGAGCCCTGCAGTAAGCAAGGGTCTTAACAACCACAAGGAACGGTGAAGAAAAACAACCAAAACAACCAAAACCCATGAGGGTCTTTCAGGCTGCAACGACCAACCCTTAATACCCCATAAGGGTTTGCACAAGGTGGAACAGCTATGAAAAGTCCAGGGCTTACCGTGGCCTTCATGTCGCCGTAGCCTCGTACTCACTGTGTAGAAGGAGAAGAGAGACGAGTCGTACCTGCACATTCACACATCCTACTGTTAGATGTGTTATTTTAAGGACAAGAGTTATATAAAATAGAAAATGTGCAATATCAATAAAAGAAACGAATAATATTCTTACCTCGGCAACTAAAGGTAGTTAACCAGCAATGCAGCGACCAGCGACCAGCACGAGCAAGAAGTCTGTCATTCAGATGCAAAGGAAATGGCATTACAACACCTCATCAACCACTGACAGCAGAGACCCCCAGTTATTCGGTCGACAAGGTAAAACCCTAAAGTTGTGCTATTACTCTTTCCCAAACAACACACAGTATACGGGGAAACTCAAGCCACAACACTTGAAAGGAGGAACCACTCCCGATTTTATAAACTGAAGGGTGAGGGATGTTACAGTCAAGAGTTCGGGGTTTAGCTGACGAAGCAACAAAAAAATCTAAAGGAGAATAAGTAATGTATGACAAACAGAAATACTATGACACGACCTGCACTACTGTGCATCTGAGCAAGTTAACCAGGAAGAAAGAAACCAAAGACAGTCGCAGCATTGCACAGGTGACAGAGCAGCCGATTATTTCGCATAATATGGACGAGTGCCCGAAGGCGAGGAAAGACAATGAGCTAGGGTTGGTGATGACCCTTTTAAATCCTGCGTTGCTTGGCCAAAATGAAGACACGTCTCCATGCAAATTTTTGGTCACGGTGGGTATTTTTCCATAGTCACCAACAAGCAAATCACGGGAAACAATATTGTCAATCATTTGGTTGTCTCGAAGGTTATACTATAGTCATGGCCGAAGTCAACCTATCACTGGAGCATAATAACCAAAAAATTTATTAACACGTAAACCTTACCATAGAGCTTACCACCGACGTAAGTTATAGCAACTCTTTATAATACATTATGGTTTATTATTCATGCAACACAATCAAGTTATAACACTATGATCATCGTGGATATAGATTAGCACCACGAATTAGAACTTCATAATATGTTATTGCTTACATAGTAAATAATTAATCAAAGGTTATACATGATTAAGAGTGTTAAGTTCACAACATAAATTTTATACAAGCTTGGAATGGGTGAGGTAAAGATTTATAAGAGTTCTTCTCTAGAGTTTAATTCATAAACTTGTTATAACTTGGTCTTATTCATAACCTCTCCATCCAGGTGAATGACTAAATTGTCATTTAGCACTTACAGTCTTAAAATAGAATAATTCTTGTAACATGATTATAGGAGGAAAATGTAATACATTAGGGTAAGTAAGAATAATACTTATACAAGTATTCCACCAACATCTATAATATAATTATAGAGTAAAATAATGGTTGATGTTAAAGAGGATTGTAGATTTAACTATAATGATTATTCTATTATTAATTTTAATCCTTTGGTCTTACCATATTTATCTAAGTTTGATAAATACATACCAAAGGATATAGTAACCAAATATTTTTTATGAATGAATTATCTGGAATATATGTTCTTAACCTAGAAATTATGATATATAAGGGTGAAGCCATTAATCTCTTAACAGAAGTTTTACCAACATAGTTGTTAGACCTTAAAACTTTTATGTTGAACATTCTTTTAAGGATAATAATCTATTAAAAAAAATAAGTCCCTTTTATATAAATAAAGGGATAGAATAAAAACTAGTTACAGTAGGTTATCTAACCAACCTAAGATAAGCGTTAATATGCTTTTAAGTAATTGTAATGTAAATAAGATTTGGTGCATCAGCATGAATATATATCCCTATCAGTGGGTAGTTTGAAATTGGTAACAGTAAATTGTAAACCCCCTTACTAATACACTTTGGGATGTAAATGTATTTATGCTTTCTTAAACGTAAACTTTTGATTTTACAACCCTGCCATTTCTTACTCTAATTGTAAGTAATTTTAATGAAGATATTTTGACACTGACAACTATGATAGATATCAGACAGTTCAGTAATCCTTAAGAAATATAAATCTACCTCTACTAGAAAGGAGAACAGTTAATGGATTTACCTCAACAAGCATTGATATGTGTTTAGCAATTATTGTCTTACTGAACTTCTGATTTGCAACAAAACTTGTACATAAAGACTTTAGAATTTTTACTTGTAGCAACCAATCTTCTTACCTGTAATCTATAAGGACAGGAGAAACTTTCTGCATTAGCTCGAAAGCTAAGTAAGCCCATTTTTTTCATGATAGCCCCACCTTATGGTCGCAAAAAGAAACAAGTCAGTAAATTGAAAAGAACTATTCTATCACTATGCACAAATCAACAGGTGAATTCAAATAACAAGCTGGTAACATATAACTAATTAACTGATTAGTTAACTGCATTTATGTTAATGTTATGCAAATTTAAAAATTTTAAATTTTTCGGAAAATTTGGGGTTTGACAGATACAACCTCTGACGGCACGTCTGCGAACCGGAGAAACTGAATCCCCCCCTTGGGCCTCCACCACCTCAATCCTCCATCTCTTGATAGCAAGCTCACAAGCAAAAGGTAAGATTGGGAAGAACACAAAAGTGCTCCAACGGACAAAGGGATGCAGACTCAAGTATAAATTCTGGCAACAATGGACTATAGTTTCTTTGCTCTCAAGTCTCTCTATATGCCTTCAATGTACCAAGGGGTTCCTTATATAGCTTTCAAAGGGATAATGAAAGGTCGAATCCGTGCGATCTCAAGGCATATGGAAGGCCAGGAGTCAAATGAGTCGGATCCATGTCAAGGAAAACTCCAAAAGGATTTGGATTATGCACACATCCCGATGTACGCGGTTATAGGGGTCAATCCCGCGTATGTACGCGGTTATCGGGTTAAAAGCCATGTATATCATTTTTATATGGTTTTAGGGATGATCAAGGAAACATCAAAGGACAAAAGATGGTCCATGGGGTCTAAAGAGTCTGCAGCAGGACAGGGGAAGGCCATACAAAGTGTGATTCACCAAGAGTGGTGAAATCCACTATAACAGAAACCACAAACCTTGCTTCATATATTGTGATACTTCAATCGACGATATATTCAATCTTGTAGAATTACTTGGAAGACTTTACAAAAATCCCCTTCATGTTCCGAACTCATATCTAAACATCATTATGCATGATCGACTGACACTTCTAGATCATATCATCTTGTCATTCTTCCTTCTTGTACGACAAGATTTGATCCCAGAATTCGACGACATCCGACGTAAAGTATGTTTTTGTCGGATTGCAATGATGAAAAGCACTATTTTTCCCGATTTCTTTTTGTCGTCTTGCAGCATCGTCGATTTTTCAACGTTCATCTTCGTAGGTGTTTCGACGAGGCTTGTAGTTGGTTAAGAGATGATATCAGGTCGGATCTGTAATGAATAGTGAAGGTTAGCATTCTACAACAAAGCATCAGATTATAAAAATGGGCTGACTGGTTAGCAAATGTGTATTGTTACAATTGTTTTGGAGGAACCTTGGTAGCAGATTTACGATGGACAGACGCGAAATTTATCTCACATTTTTTCTTGTTATGATTTTAACGTTGCAATCCACAGCCACATTGGGGAAGAATGATGAGATTGTTGATTGGAGAAATGAGTAGGCTGCAAACAGAATCACTAGACTCCTTGGTTAGCCCACAAATGCAAACTTTTCCCAATATTCTAGCGACATAACTATAGAAAATAAAGTCAGTAGAGCCCTTTTCTACTGGCTCATTGAAGTCACAGAAGACCCGTGTTCTAAACCTTTGGTCATGTGGTAGAATGGAGGTATCTATTACTCTAAGAAATAAAATAGTATATACCCCTAATAGTATCATTATAGTATATCTTCTGCAAATTTGTTCTGCTATCTACCCAAAATCTACTAATTGCAATGAAGACTTATTTTTCTATGGTTTGGTTGGATTGTAGGTCCCATGTGTTCTTCTGTGGGATATGGGGAAGTAGAAGATCTTGGGCCTTTTCACATTAATTATGATGGGAAAACTCTCCACCTTAACCCATATTCATGGAATAAACGTATGTATTTATGAACTTGGGTATTTTTCGTTATTTTCCCTCAATTCATACACAAGGAATAATACAATTCTTTGTTGTTTTGAATTGGATCCATTTATTTACAATTCATGTTTGGCATCGATTCATTTCTATTTACATGCATGTAGTGGTCAATATAATGTTCTTGGATTCCCCTGCTGGGGTTGGTTTTTCTTACAGTAACACTTCTTTGTATATATCCCAGTCTGGAGACAAACAAACTGGTATGATGTATGGTGCTTATAGTACATTTTACCATTTATCCTTTTGCATTGGATACTTACAAAATAAATAGATTAAAATTTGTTTGACCATGCAATTGCAGCTAAAGATTCACACACCTTCTTGCTCAACTGGTTGGAAAGATTCCCTCAATATAAAAATAGAGAGTTTTACATCCTAGGAGAGAGCTATGGAGGTACATGAACGTCCCTGTATTCAATATTTTGTGTTCAAATAGTCGAGTCTCTTTATATGTCTATGTCTCTTTCATTGCATACACACACAATAATATTCCAGGGTAAGAGTATCCCAGTGAGAAAACCAATCCTATTTATTGTGTCATACACATACATATATGCATTTGTGAATAAAATTCTACTGAGAAAACACATAATGGGCTATGCCAAGTGTAAACACAAAACACAAATCTGTGTAACTCTATTTTCATTCCACATCTATCAAGTATTCTAGTTGTTAGCACCATTTTAGTTTTGCCGCAGTAAGCCTCATTGCCTGAAAAATATGAGTTTCTCTTGAGGATCAAATGGTTTTCAAACTTTCTTCATTAAAGCAATTTATAAAAATTCCAAGGTGGCGAGAGGAAAGAGGTTGAAGAGTTTTGGGTAAAATGTAGAGAATTATATATAAATCAAAGTTTTATAAAGGTGGCTTACAAGTTTAAGTTATAAAGGAAATATTTTATATTTTTATAAAAACAAAATTTGTTTTTATAAGAATATTAAACAAAATTCTTTATAAAACAAAAAGTGTTGGCCTAAAAGGCCATCTCCAAGAACCACGATTTATATTCTTTTATTAAGGAGGCAAGGGTTTATTTTTGGGAATTCCATATAAAAATATATTGACCAAAATAATCTTATCTCAATATCGAGAGATACCAACCCAAGGGCTCCAGAAATTATGATGTCACTTTGTCTCTTGGCATAAAGTCAAATTGGGCTCGCACACCAACCCGCCACTTTTGCAGCAAAATTAAATATAGATCAATGGCTCATATCAAACTCAATCACATCCAATGGCCAAAATAAATTTCGCGTTGTGAAGTTGCGCGGAGCAATTAAATTTTTCAATTTGCGAAATGATGTTAAATGATAGATAGGTTTTGACGATCAGATTGGAAGGTGAGGAAAATCCATGGTGTACGATCATTTCACATTCTGAACTTGCATGAGGTAAGTGAACTTTTCAATTAGTGAAATTTTGTATTGGGATCAAGTTAAAACAAGTGTTGTTGCAGCATCAACTCGCCCAAGAAATCAATAGTGTAAAAACGTTTTCTCTTGGGAGAAGTATTGCTTGTTTAAATTTGCATGGATGGAAAGGAATTTTATACTGTAAGCAGTTGAGACAATGAAACTTACACTACGGTCTAGAATGGTGCAGAAATAACATAAATTTAAATCTACAAATGAAGGATTCAGAATTAAGAACATCCACACAAACACAGTATCTGAATTAAAGAGGTAGAGCTACGGTTGTTTTTTTACAAAAATGGTTGTTTTGGTCATTATTTTAAATAACTTGTTCCCACCAAACCAAGATGATTTTTCAAAAATTGAGAAAGGTTTTTATTAATAACACACCTATATACAATAACCTCTCTCATTTTTTACCCAGGTTTTGTGGATTGAGAGAATCAAAGTCATCTTCAGAGAGCTAATTTCCAGATTTTTAAATGACTGTTTTAGTCAGTTATTTCAATCAATTGTTTCTGGAAAACCATAAAGAATTTTCCAAAATTGAATGAGGATTTTCTTAATAATAGGATCATGTTAAATAACCTCTCTCAATTTTTACCCAGGTCCTATGGTTTAAGAGAAACAAAGTGATTTTTACAAGATATGTTTTAGGTTTTCCAAAGGACTGTTTCAGACATCACACTCAAAGAATTGTTTCAGCCAAATGGAGTTTAATTTCAGGAAAATGATAGATTTTTGTCTTCATAACATTCCTATCTACAAAAACCTCCTTCATATTTTACACAGGTATCACGGGTTGGGAGAATTTAAAATATCTTCACAGAGTATTTTTCCAGAAATTAACAGGTTTACTGTCTGAGTCATCAGTTTCAAAATCAGATCCTGAGGAGTTGGTACTGAATCAGAGGAAAATAAGACATCAATTTTGTTGGGAACATGCCCAATTACAAAAACCTCTTTCTGTTTTTGCACATCTATCACCATCTGGGATATGCCCGAGGGGCTTTAAGCCTGTTTTTCTAGTAGTCAGCATTTTATTTTTTGTCTTATGTGAATCGTGGTGTGCAGGCCACGTCCAAAGTTGGTTAGAGAAGTCCTTCTGTTGTAACAAATTTTGATTCCCAGATTTCGGTCTGGGAAAATCCCAATGCTATAAATATACCTCCTGAAGAAGGAGAAAGGGTTGAAACCATTGTAATTTTGTTGTGTGTGTTTTTCAAGAGAATTTTAATATAATTGCAGAGTCGAGGTCGACATTTTTATACAGGGATTGATGTGTCGTTCGCACTTACAGTCTGTTATTTCCTTTCTTATGTGAATTTTTTTCCAGTTTATCTCTCCCGTTTTGTTTTCTTTCATATCTGAGACTTAGGGTATAACAGCTCGGAATTCATACTTTCTATGCTCTGTCTGTTGTTTCGGGTATTCACCAAAGTTTTCTGTTAAATTTGATACAGAATTCATTTTTTACAATGCTCTATGTTGATGATCTATTCATGTTCCTCCTTTCCACTATACAATTATGAATCGACTATGATCGAGTGGCTACCTTGATCCTATGTTGAAATCGCTTGCATTAAGTTCTGATTATTCCTATTGTATATCTTGACTCCATCACCCAATGGTGCTGTGTTTTGTTTCAACCAATTTTACAAAAAAATTATAGTTTCACTTGTATATATATCTGGCATTGTTAACATTTGGTGAGAGATCCCTCTCGGAAGAGTAGAAGGCCAGTTCTCTCTTCAAAAGTGGTTCTGCTGTTACCTGGGAGTGAGCCTTCCGCAACCTTTGGTTTGATTCCAGCGCTAACAAAGTGGCATCATTGTCAGGGACGAGATTGAATATCATCCCTGGGAAGAACGACAAAGATTCAAAGGATAAAGACTTTCTGTGGGAAAACAGAGATTCTTACATGTGAAAAAGGTTGTATTATTTTCCCTGGCGACTCCACTGAAAGATTCTGGAAGGTGACTCCACTGGGAAGACCGGTGGTCAGAAAGACAGAGACGGGGAGAGGTCTCAAATATTCCATGGATTTTAATGAAGGGTTTAGATCTGACTGTTGATGGTGAACAATGGTCGGACATTAGGAAGTTCATGTCTCTTTTCACTTGGTGACTCCATCTGCGAAGGATTCATTCTTCATAATGTTCTATGGCAGCTCCACTATCAAAGGGGGTTGCAAAATTTGAGGAGCTTATTCAGTTTCTCCACCATCAAGATGACTTCTCGGGCTGCAAGGTATGCTCCTATGAATCTTGCTACCATTCCTGGTTATCCCAATAAAATACCTCTGGTAAATTGGCAAACATATCTTCCAAGATTCAATGATGAAAAGGGTGATGATGCTGCCATCCATTTATTTAGATTTCATAAGCATATACATAAGCTGGGAGTGGGATGGCATAAAGATTCTTTAATGAAATTGTTCATGGTTAGTTTAGAAGGATATGCAAGGTCTTGGTATGAGGGATTTCCAGCAGGGAGTTTATCCTCCCTTAAAGACTTTCATACAATATTTCATGAACATTTCAAAAGGCATTATCCTTCTTTGTTGTTACTTCGAGATTGTTACACACATGATAGAGATTTCATTGAAAATGTGAAAGATGAGTGTGGTGATGACTAGTATGTGGATGAAGAGGTTTTAGAGATCTTACATGAATATTCAGTTCAAAAAGAAAGACAAGCCAATTGCCATGATATTCAAGAAATTTCCCAGCAGTTAGTACTGTCTTCCTTGACTGAAGCTGACATAGACCAAAGCTCTATTTCAAACAGTTATATCTCTCTTCCTGAAACTGATGATGATTTGCAGCATTCTTGTCATTCTCTGTGTGACCAAGATAAAGGTTGGGACTAACAATCAAATCCTTCCTCATATTATTCAACTTCCAAACTTTTGTTACAAGAAGAGGCCTCCCCTTCCTAATCAGAAAATTCATTTTCACAACAGCAATCTCTTGAAAGTTACAATGCTTATGTGATTGATTACACAAAAGATGATGATTCTAGAAAATATCTGTCTTGTAGTCCCTCCACATGTTTATTTTCTGAAAATGCTTGAGAAATCAGATTTTGAAATCATGGTTGAAGGAATACTGTTGCATGTTGATCAAATTCATATTTCACCTAAATATTTACATGACTATATGAATATCTCCTTGCTTGAAGAAGATGATTGTTAGATTTGTATCATTCAAGATACCATTATGATCTTAGGATCTTTAACTCAGAGAATAACATGCACAGCAATAAAAACACTAGCACAACACAAGAGACAAGAGACACAAATAATTTTCCTCGGGGAAACCATAAAGGAGAAAACCCCACAACTTCCTCAAAGATAGAATCAGCACCAAAAGTAAAACCCGAAAACATAAAGATGATCTCCACAGCTTTTGTCTCTCTCTCTCTCACTTGAGAGAACTTCTCCTCTCTCACTCATGCGCCCCAATGAGTGAGTGTGTATATAATAAATAGAGAGACTCGCTCTCTATTTATATTCTTTTGTTCACTTGAAACCCACTCCAACATTTCGGCCTCACTTAACAATTACTTACTAGAGCCGACATCTCTAGGAGTGTCTAATAACCCTAGTGCCCCACAACTTGTGGGGACTTTTCCTCCTCTGACCAACAAGGAGGTTTATCCTTAACACAATGGTGGGGACTATTTCCCTGACTTACAATGACTCACCTAGGGTCGACTTCTCTAGGATAGTCTAATAACCCTAGGGCCCCATAACTGTGGGGACTTTAACCCCACAATGACTTGACATGACTTTCTCATTATAGAAACTTCCTGGAACAAACATCGGGGTATGACATGACTCAAGTAAATTACAAATACATCCCAAAATAAACATCAGGTTACAATACATAAGAAATATGGATGAATACATTTCAAAGTTACAAATACATCAACACTCCCTCTTAACTAGGAAGGTATTCTCTCGACATAATTTATCAGCACAAGTCTTCTTATTTGTATCATCTGGATCATCATTGAGTTCTCGTCATCTTCATCTAGATCTGGATCATCATCACTGAATCTAGATCATCCCTAGTCTGGATCATCATCACTGGATCTGGATCATCACTCGATCTGGATCATCATCACTGGATCTAGATCATCACTCGATATGGATCATCACTCAATCTAGATCATCATCACTTGATCTGGATCATCATCACTGGATCTAGATCCTCACTCGATCTGGATCAGTACCATGGGTGCTATCTCATGATTCTTCTCTTCACAGGAAGTTCTACAAATCCATCCCTTTTTCATGCTGGTTGTAGGCATATCCTCCATGTAGGTCTTTCTTCAGTTCTTATATCTGACACCAAGTCAGAATGGCCTGTCCAACACTTACGTCTGACCTACTCATCAGAAAGGCACGCCCATCACTCACATCTGATCATGTAGGAACCAATCCTATAATCATATCAAAAAGGCCCAGCACTCATATTCACCAGCATGATAAGACACAACTACTATCATCTGTGAAAAGGCTCAACACTTACAACCACCAGCATGATAGGACATAACTACTATCATCTATGGAAAGGAACAGCACTCACATCCACCAGCATGGTAGGACACACCTACTACCATCTGTGGAAAGGCACAGCACTTACAATCACCAGCATGGTAGGACACACCTACTACCATCTGTGAAAAGGTAGAGCACTCACATCCACCAGCATGATAGTACACACCTACTATCATCTGTGGAAAGGCCAACACTCACATCAACCAGCATGGTAGGACACACCTACTACCATCTGTGGAAAGGCACAGCACTTACAATCACCAGCATGGTAGGACACACCTACTACCATTTGTGAAAAGGCAGAGCACTCACATCCACCAGCATGGTAGGACACACCTACTATCATCTGTGGAAAGGC
>LPNX010163015.1:17701-45949 GCA_001517045.1 Pseudotsuga menziesii | reverse complement strand
AAAAAAAAAAAAAAAAAAAAAAAAGAGCGCTTAAGTTTGTTTTAAGCAGAGGATGCGGTGTTGCATCGCAGTGAGGCGATGTCTCTCTGTGCCACGTACCCGCTTTCGCAAGAAAACAGAGGGCTAGTCAAGTCGCCTTCTGACAGGAAGTTAATGAAGAAATGACCGGTATATCTTATCGTGGATTTGGCAGCAGTATAATAAATTTTCCAGATTTGGTAAATCTTCGACGAGACCGGCGCCTGTACACACACACTTCGAGGGAAATTTGATCGGATTTCAGCATTTATTGAGGATCAGATGATGGGTGTGGTCTTGTCCATGCAATTAATATGACCGACGGATTCAGTCTAGATGACCATTGCGTTCGATATTATCGTCTTCGACATAAAAGCATAAATTAGTCATTCGGGAGGGTTACATTTGCAAGAATTCAAGAGCCGAGAGTTCTAGAGTGCATCGATCAGTTTCCCTGTGCAGAACTAATCCCGTTACAGAGTGCTATGATTTACAAAGGTTGCAGCCATTGCACATCCAACGTTTTGCACCGATTGGGTTCTGTCCGAGGAGGAACCTATAGAAGCAATTTTGGAAAGGTTCAAACATGGTGGCCTTACAGCTCCTATGACGATGCCATCTAAGGGTGCCCCGCCGAGTTCATCACAGACCAGAGAACCACCAAAAACAAGGAGCCACTCTCAGGTAATAGAGGGATCCAGTTTAGAGCCAGAGGAAGAAGTTCATAGTGCAGCAGATTACATCATGCCACGAGTTGAAGGCGCACCAGAGGTAAAAATTCCCAAGAGTGCTAAGTTTACTGTTCCCATACCACCAATAGATTCTCGAGTAAAGGAAAATGGAGATCTAGTAGGATATGTTGTTGTTGTTAAATTTGTAGATTATAACCTGGGAGATGGTAAGACATACCCTCAGTTCCGGCCAGATCAATATCTTACGATTCAGAAGAACCCAAGGACAGGTAGAGATGAATATGTTCCCATGGCACATGTCCAGATTCTTGAGCGCTCAGGTCTGCTCAATTTGTTGAGACTACCTCATTTTGGACGACGTGCAGAGGTTAATGCCGTGGTGCGCGTCCTACTTTCGTGTGTACATGGAGGTTACCTCTGGCTAGGTAACAGGGTCGACCTGAACGTCGACCTGATACACCGCATCACCGGGCTGTCCAAGACTGGTAAAGACCCCGAGATATAGACAGCAGGGAAGACCAAGGATTCCAATCTACCACCATCCCTGGTTACCAAGTATAAGTTACAGTGAGGAGGATGAGCTTATGACATCACAAGCCTAACAGATGATACACTCAGGTTTACAGCTAGTCTGCTTGCAGGCAGACTGTTAACCAAGGTTCTCCCAAAGGAGGTCACAGGATCAGTAATCAACTTGGCCATACAAGTCGCAGAGGGAGAACAGTTCAATTGGTCTTTATTTTTATTAAATATGCTTCAAGAAGATTGTTTGGCAGCTCAGGATGAAGCAAGCCACCCTTTCCATTTCTCATGGCTACTTATTTTATGTGCATTCGTCAGCTGGAAGGAGCCGCCCCATACTCAATTTCCACAGCTAGCAAGTGGCGCGCCCAGAGGCATGCGCTATGCCAGCTTATGGGATAGCAGCAGCCAAGCAAAGAAAAAGGTTAACATGATAGTATTCTATGAATACTATAAGCTGTTGAATAAAACCATCCAAGAAACACCACGGATCAGCATGGAGACTGTGGACGTATATGATAACCGGCTTAATTTTATGGCAAACAGCCATAGAATCTATCTGAGGCCAAAAAGGTCTAGAAGGGACGATTGGGCTAATGGCTGGTTGAGGATGACAGCGAAGGATGTTGAAGACGTTGTCAAGGACTTTGTTGACGAGTGGAAGCAAGATTTCGAGGACAACACATCACTACCATCAGAGACTGCACAGACAGACCCATCAGACAAGGGCAAAGACAAAGTGGAGACCCACACGAAGGATACAGCACAAGTGCCACTACCAGGAGAACAAAAGAAAGATTCACAGCAAGTGCCACCAGAGGCACAGATGACAAAGGAAGGAGAAGAAGAGATACCAAAGATACCGAAGAAGAAAAAGCGGAAAGTAACAAAACTACCTTCGAAGACTACACTAACAAAAGATGATTATGAACTCATCGCAACAAGAATGCATGACACCTTGAAGGACTCATTTGAGGCGATACAGACATCGTAGGAGAAAATGCAGAGTGCGGTAGAAAAGTAGCTTCTGGACCTAAAAACAATTAGTGAGAAGACTGCTATGAAACAGGTTCCGCCGGTAAGGGCGACCGCAGGAGAAAGCTCAACACAGTCGATTTCCCGCAAGGAAATCTTGGCAACGGATCGCATAAACACAGTTTTGATACCACCAGGGAGCATTTAGTTCCCTGCGTCAATGATGGATGCACCAATATAGTTTAGGCAACCCGTCGAGGTTAACCTTGCAGAGTTCCACATTGACCAGTTACAGATGATCCAGCAGCAGCTAAGCGCAAAGCTCAAAGCAAGAGAGCTCGCAACTTATAAACAGAACACGCAGCTGAAGCAACAAAATGCAGCACTCACCACCAGCTATCAGAAAAAGGTAGATGAGTTAAAAACATTTCAAGAAAGAGATCAGGAACTCTCTCAAGTCTTACAGAGCATTGCATTGGAGTTGCCCCAATGTAATATTGAGTTCGCATTTCCTATCCCGCAGAAGCTAAGAATAGTTGCAGACAGAGCAAAGGATCTGGAGGAAACAGTGGCCAAGATGGACGAAACAATGGCCAAGATGGAGGAAGACCACAAAGTGTATATTGCTTAGCTCGAGGCTAGACCACCAAGAACCCCCTAGGCAGACAAGGAAGCCTGAGTAGAGGCCTTCCGACTCACTTTTGCACAGATACAATCTGGCATAGACGATGCACTGTCAGTGCTAGCTGATGCGACGAGCGCATGGTCGGAGTTAGATGAGCCCCTCGAGAAAGTAGAAATACAGCAAAGTATTCATCAGATAGAGAATACCACAGCAGCTATGAAGGAAGAAATAAAGAACTTAGCAGCTCTTCAGAAGATGAGAAAGACGAAGGAGATGAACCGCTTGCAGCAGGAAGTGCAGCGGTTGAGAGCACAGGAGATACACATCAATGACCTACTTCAACCATATCAGGAGCAAATCACAGAGATAGTCGATACGGTCAAGCAGAAAGTTAGGGAGTTCATGGCCACCAGAAATGAGATTGAAGTAACAGAAGATTCCAGTATTAGTCAAGCTATGCTTGACTCGGCACAAGAGCGTGTCGCAGCGATGCAGGACGAAGTCGCAAGACTTCGGGACAAGTTTCAACGGACTTCACAGGAAGCCAAGGAGAAGCTACAGCAGGAGAATCCCACTGGTAGTGGCTTGGGGACGAGCCACAAGTAAGTGTTAGGGGACTTTTGGAGTAGGGTCCCACAGCTACAGAAGAAGCTGCCAGTTTAGCGGATAGATAGTTTTGGCGGAGAGGAGATAAGATGGAGCTACGACGCCGTAGCATGTTTCTAGCTGCAGAGTAGAGCTGGAAACCGTGACTTTTAGGGTAGAGAAGTCAAGGAAGATGACAGTACCTGAGCAGCCGAGAAGAGAGAGCTCACCAACTGCATTAAAGTCAGTGGCAAAGATAGGAGGGCTCAGCTACCCTCATAAAGGAAAAGGAGCAACGAGGCCGAGGTATTGAAGATGAAGGACAGAAGCAAGGAAGCGGTGCACAGTACCCATGGTCAGCGCCGGGAAGCATGGAAGACTGCAGAGAGCTGTGGTGTGACGAAAAGCGGCTACCTCAAGTACAGATATGCTGACTGTCACTAGTTAGGGTTTTGGGTTACTGTTGGGACAGGCCCACAGTGTTGTAATGGCGAGACCTTCGGGCCGCCTATAAAGGGATATATTTTGTATTGTAAAAGGGTTGGTTCATTGGTCATTTTGGGGATTGGTTCAGTTGTTAGTTGTTTTGTAGATTGTTAGACAGTTGTAGAAGTCGAGCTCTGGTTCTATATTAACTGTAGTTATCTTACTATAACCAGTAGCTGGCTCATAGAGAATGCATGTAATGATCCGCAGGGATCAACAGAGAGGGAAGGGTATATTGTAAGAGGTGCAATATAGAGTAGAAAAGAGATCTAAGAAAGAAGGGCTCTAGGCTGTGTGCGGAGTTACCCAGAAGATCTCGAGCTGCATATGCGGTGCAGTAGAACTGTGTTTACCTTCCCCCGAGCTATAATAGAAACACAGTTCTGTGGACGTAACTTCCATCCTGGAGGTGAACCACATTAAAATCGTGTGTTATGTGATTGATTTATGTGTTGTGTTTATTTGTTGCATCTATCAGTTATCACATGGGCCTTGTTTACAATTTAATGTATGTATGCGTTATTCAGTTTACAGCACTATAGAAGATAAATGCAAGTTGAAGTCCATAAGTAATTTGTGTAAGAGTTTATCTACATTTCATCCCAGATAGTTAAGCGTCGCAGAGTTAATCAACCTTGTATATTGAGTCCCGTAAGTCGGAACGAGTAGCACTGAGTACGCTGAGCCGCAGCGGTAGGATGTTGCAAGGAGGCGATATCGCACCAGCAGAGGGGCTGTGGTGCGCTGCGGTTGAGAATCAGCGTAGGAAGGAGTTACACGTTTCCTGAGGCACGGCGATGCGATAAGGACTAGAGTCGTCGCAAGTAAGAGGAAGTTGCACGTCGCAGATAGAGAGAGATCCCGCAGGCTAGAAGAGCTGCGAGACACCCAAGCTGCCACAGAACCTGGTCCAAGACACTTGAGTCCTTGTCCAACCCATTAGAATCACTTCGGGTGAGACTTCAGGCCACTCTGCGGTCTGTCGCCGAAAGGGCCGGTGAGCTAGGGGTGTTGTTGGTTAAATACAGTAAACCCGGGTCTGCCCAAGCATGCCAACACACCTCCATGCCTAGAAAAATAGTGCATCGACACATAACAGGAGCATCACTGGTCTTCCACCTTCAACCTTGAAGCAAGGGTTGGAATCTGCTTTACTCTCAGTAAAGCCTAGAGTCATCAGGAATCTATCCATCCTGTTGTACCATGTCAAAACTCAAGACATTCTATACTCCCTCTGAAGCAGAGCATCATACTCCCTCTGTCTTCCGTACTCTATGTACTGAAACATTCTATACCGAAGTGACAAGTAGCTTCCTATGCTACTAATATTCTATGTATCCATCTAGTGTATAGATTTTCATCTTCAACCTTGTAGAAAAGGTTAAGATCTTCATCAAGCTCATCACGTATGTGTTTCAACTCCCACTGTCTGCAAATGTCTGTAATAAGTATCGTGTTACAAATCTTGTCTTGTGTCCCACGATGTTTCCATATGATGGAACTACAAACTTCCCTTCACGTATCGATATTGCATCCTAGACATCATTCTTTTTGAACTACTTCATAGCTAGAAGGTTTTGCATCAATGATGTCGCTACATTCGTCGTATTATTCTTCATATTGAACTGTCGTCACTTGTTCGTCAGAACAAGTCTCATCCTTCTTTGCTTGTAGCCGATTATGTATGCGATCTTTCCTACAACTCAAATGCATTTGTATGGTTAGAAACATTTCATAAGGAATATTCATACTGGAAAATTCTTATGCATAAATATATGATCATGCAACTACTTTAGCCAATACAACATTCATCCATATCTCACAGAAACTTTTCTAGATGCCTTCCATCTCTACCAGGACAACATTGAGATTGTGCACTAATCCAATATGTCAGCAAAGAGGTTTCATTCTAGATAAGTAGCAATGGAGAGTTGTATAGCACCATGAAATACTTACCCATGACATGCATATTAGTAGTATACTGTCGTTAATGCAAACATTCTATCATGCATAATACATCAACTGAATATAAACAAATGCATAACAAAACAATATCATGAAATGACAATTGAATACTTATCTTTATTTGTTTCATGGGTAGACTCCTTCTTGAGCCTTTAGCTTCATCATCTTCTTCATTCATAATAGCATCGTTTCTTATCCAAATGCTGAGATGGATAAGAGGTTCTTCAAGATTTGAGTTCTTCATATTCCTCATCGCTTGAGAGATCTTCTTTGGATGGTGAGAGCTTGATCTTCAATTTCTCCCATTGTCTCTTCTCTTCTTATGAGTCGAGCTTCTTCTTCTTCCCAAAGTCTGATGAAAGTAATCACTTCCTTCTAGCACACATTCCTCGGATGAATGAATCCCATGATCCTAGGATGCCATTCAAGGTGGCTATCACCACTTCTGCATTCTCCACTTCTTCTTCTACCGCTTCAAGTTGTTCTCTGATTTGAGAGACCCCCATAAAGTATGACTGTGTGGTCTCTACATTCTGGATCTTCACATTCTTCAACTATTTTCTCAAAGTCATATTCTGATTTATGCTCTTCCCTTCAAATAGCTTGGTTAAGGAATCAAACATCTATGGTGTCTTTGGGGGAGACACTTGTGGTACGAGTTGATCCGTGACTGAATCAGCAATGATCTTCTTGGTCTTGACCAAGTTCTTCTTAAGTAAGGCTTTGAGCCTCATCTCCCTCTGGAACTGGAACCTCTCTACTTATGTAGGTGTCCAATTCATTTTCTTCAAAGAGATCAAATACTTCCATGCTTGGAAGTTTTCAACTTCACCAAGCTTATCATCAAGCTGATGTGATAGATCACTTTGAAATGAGAACCTCGAATGAAAATAGCAATAGATTAGATCTTACCGATTTGAGGTGTCCGTCCTAGTTCTGGAGCTGGCTGATCTAGGGTTTGTCAGAGAAACCCTAATTTTCAAAACTTGGAATATTTTATATATGATTGGATAGAAATATATATCTCTTCAAATGGAGCTGTCCAATGTACTCCTTTTCTAAAAATAGTGGAGGGAAGCTCCCGGAACAGGAAGCCCTAGTTTTTCGATTTCTTCTGTAGAAATGCTTGTCACTATTTCTATGATATCTCCAAAAGTATTGCTCCTCTATGTTTGAAACTTCACACAGAGGTATCCTCACATGTCCTGGATCCAACACCATAGGTTTCATCAAAATTGGTTTCACCAATTGGGATTTATGATCATTTTCCCAAGGTGACCTGTTACATGACTATTCAAAATAGTGAAGTTGTATGGACTGCCACGTGTCATGGGTTCATCTTCTGATTCTAAAACTTGGAACAAAGAAATTAAAGTCCATTCCATTTTTGGAACATGTTCATTAATTTCATTTGGACCTCTGTATCCCAAGATATAGCAGTTCTCCCCAGGTGTCCTGTTTATGGATGAATTCTGGAAGAGGCTGGAACCCTAACTTGGAGGGATCATATCTCCCAGAATATAGCGAATATGAGGTTGAATTTTGGAGACAGTGTAAATCAAGATTTCGTCTTTGGCATATGAAATTATCAGCTCCTATGTCTTCGTCAATCTTGGGATATAGTGAATTTACCAAAATGTAGCAGTTTTAGTATTTAGGGTTTTTCTAGCTCGGGGTCAAACTAGGGTTTGACTTTCCTAGAGTTTCACCCAACCAAAAATCTTGATATAGGTCTCTAAAATTTGATTTTTATGAGGAGATAAATCCTATTCCAGGCTCACTCAAAAATTCCTCTTCTGTAAGAATCCCTAATTTTCTGCACCAAAACTGAAAATGCTCGGAATCGAATTTCGCTTCGACAGAAAGATGCGCCCTTCAATGGAGAGTCAGCCTAGCATACTTTTGTTGATAGATTGTGGAGAGAGACCCAAAAATTAAGAAGCCCTAGCTTCTACAACTACACAATGTCTTCTTCTCAAGTTAGCTCTGATACCATGTTAGATTTTTATCATTCAAGCTACCATTATGATCTTAAGATCTTTAACTGAGAGGATAACATGCACAGCAATAAAAACACAAGCACAACACAAGAGACAAGAGACACAAAGAATTTTTCTCAGGGAAACCATAAAGGAGAAAACCCTGTAACTTCCTCAGAGATAGAATCAGCACCAAAATTAAAACTTGAAAACATAAATATGATCTCCACAGCTTTTGTCTCTCTCTCTCACTTGAGAGAACTTCTCCTCTCTCACTCATCCGCCCTAATGAGTGAGTGTGTATATAATAAATAGAGAGACTCACTCTCTATTTGTATTCTTTCATTCACTTGAAACCCACTCCAACATGTCGACCTCACTAAAAATTACTTACTAGAGATGACATCTCTAGGAGTGTCTAATAACCCTAGTGCCCCACAACTTGTGGGGACTTTGCCTCCTCCGACCAACAAGGAGGTTTATCCTTAACACAATGGTGGGGACTATTGCCCCGACTTACAATGAATCACCTAGGGTTGACTTCTCTAGGATAGTCTAATAACCCTAGGGCCCAATAACTGTGGGGACTTTAACCCCACAATGACTTGACATGATTTCTCATTATAGAAACTTCCCGGAATAAACATCGGGTTACAATACATAAGAAATACAGATGAATACATTCTGAAGTTACAAATACATCAACAATGATCAGCCTAGTGATTTGAAAGGAGATGAGTCTACTGATTTGTTTTTTGAAGAGTGCAATCAGCCTGTCACAATTTCTGTTAGTGAAGAAAATTTCATTGCAATCCAAGATCAAAAGTATGAAAACATAGTGGAAACTGAACATGTTGAAGATGACTGTTTGTCGTTGTGTTTTCCTTCATTTGAGCAGTTAAAAAAGGGACTTAAAGTTTTTTATCATAAACAGAAATTTGATATTGTAGATGAATGTATAAATTTCCTTGAAATGGATGATGAGCAAGAAGGGCAGTTATGCAATCAATCCCAGCCTTTAGAAAAACCAGCAGTATGCCATGAAGAATTGAATAACGAAGAAGATGATAGGGGTTCTCAAATGGATGTTTCTTTTTGTTTTTCAAATTCAGAAATTTTTTGTCGAAAAGAAGTCTGTTTGCTTGATCATGTTGAGGAATGAGTGGTATTTCTTTTGAAATACATGAAAAGAATGAAGTTGTAAAATCAGAAATTTTAGATGAAGTTGTGGATGTCTCACCTGGAAATTTTCATGAGTTTTCCTTGCATAGTTCTTTTGATTATTAGTTTGACAGCATGCAAGGGAATTTACAGTTGGGACAACTCTCTCATGGTAAGATAATGACAGAATTTTTGGAAGTTGTCATGTTTTTTATGATCCAGTGGTAGAGTACATGGAGAATCTTGGCAATGGTAATGGATGGTTATATCTCTATTGTAAAGATCAATTTCTTTATTATAACTTTCTGCCATTAAGTCTATCATCTATGTTTTTTATCAAGCATGAAGAGAAAGTTTGTTTATGGGATCATTTGCTTGAGTGGCTTCATTGGAAGTCGAAAGTTACTTGACTGAGCATTGATGCTTAGTAAGTAGGGTAGGTAAGTAAAGATTAAAAAGCTTGACATGGCGAGCATTCCATTCAACAGCTTTCTGTTTGTTTTCAGTTTCATTTTTAATTTCAATTTCAGTTTTAAAGTTCAGATGTGCAGTTACAGTTGTCTTCGGTTTTCAGAATGTGGATAGGTGACAGCTGACAAGTTGAAAGAGTGGGATTTTTTTGCAGAATGGTTTCAGTTGATGGTTCAGTTCAGAACAAGTAGACGATATCAGAAAAATTTGGGAGCCACCCAATGGATTTGGCACTTGGTCTACGAGGGTTCTTTGCTACCTCGCTGGGAGGATAGCATCCCTCATGGAGCCAGCTATTAGCACCATTTTAGTTTTTCCGCAGTAAGCCTCAATGTCTGAAAATTCAGAGTTTCTCTTGAGGATCAAATGGTTTTCAAAATTTCTTCATTAAAGCAATTTATAAAAATTCCAAGGTGGCGAGAGGAAAGAGGTTGAAGAGTTTTGGGTAAAAGGAAGAGAATTATATATAAATCAAAGTTTTATAAAGGTGGCTTACAAGTTTAAGTTATAAAGGAAATATTTTATATTTTTATAAAAACAAAATTTGTTTTTATAAGAATATTAAACAAAATTCTTTATAAAACAAAAAGTGTTGGCCTAAAAGGCCATCTCCAAGAACCACAATTTATATTCTTTTATTAAGGAGGAAAGGGTTTATTTTTAAACCAATTCCAAGTCTAGGTTTGAGTTTTAAAACATTGATATCATTTTTTTAGAATTTAGAAATGGAATCATCTAGGGTTAGAGCAGAACGAAATCTAAATTGACTAGCAAATTTGTTTACTAAAAATTACATAATATCTTAAATTAAAAACAAATCATGTACATAAATTTAAATCCAAATAATTAGAGACCAAATATGCGTGTTTTCTCATGTATATTACTATAGAGCATCTAAAACATAAATAAAACAAAATTCCACCAAGTATGATACATATCTAAAGAAAAGTACACAAACATTGAGGCTCTAAATGACCTCTAGAGTTATTTCAATGTTTTTTTTTTGTGTTGGTGGGTCTATAGTAGTTTAGGAGGGGAATCAACCAAACCGACATCTAGTTTAATTCAAGGGATTTATTAGTGGCTTTGAGGGTCAAAATGGTGGAACATGTTGGTTTTCAAAACTATGCTCTTTGTTAGTGTTATTGCAGATTCAGTAGTGGGGGTTACTCCTTAAATTTTCCAGAGTAGACCAGATTTTGTGCAGTCCATTACAGTGAACCCTTCAGACACATCATGAGAGATAGATGGATTTTACATCCTTGAGATTATAGCTGGATCAGTTTGTTGGGATGAGCCTTTGAGTAGGGTTTCAGGTCATTTGTTGAGCAAGCCATGAACTCGCCTTCTTTGATTAGATCCTTTTACTCCATTCACCCTTATTGCATTGACACTATTATCTTGGTCTTTCCATCACCCATGTTTTGTTTTCTATACAAGAACACAAAACTATTTTGCTAAGTTATCTTTTCACATCACCCAACATTGATAACCTAGGGAAGCCCCCCTTGAGTTGCAGAAGAGCGAAACTAAAGTGTAGGGGTGGATTTTCTGAGGTGACAGTGGGTAACTCCTGTAAATTCCATTTGTGTTGGCAATTTTTCTTTTGGGCTTTAACCACACACGAATCACTGTAAACCTAAAACCTGACATCAAAAAACTTAGTCATTTTTTCATTTGTAATTTGTCAGTTTTCATTTAACATCACAAAAAAACCTAACATCAAAAACCTTAGTCATTTTGTCATTTTTCCTCCACGCTTTTTCACATAATTTAATTGTACAAGCATTAGTATGTTGATGGTAAAACCTATAATTCTCTTCATGTAATTTTTGAATTTTTGACATTATTTTTCTGATTGGGATTGAATTCTAAACTTATACTACTGTCTTCTAAATTCAAGATCTATCATGCTCTACTGAAGAGCGCAATCAGACTGGGATCGAATCAGCAGATCTGCATTCTGAAATGGGTTCTTCACTTCCATGGATTATTTTATCAAGGTTCCAAGTTAGTGGTGTGTTGGAAGATCAGAATAAAATTGATGAAAACTATGAAATTGATGAAAGCTACTAGAAAGACCCAAAGGATTTCTTCTTTATGCTAGTTAGTGGACAAGTCAATAAGGTGCAAGTTAAGGGAAAGTTGGAAGTTAAAAATTAAATTATCATCGATGAAAGATACCCAAAAAATGCAAATCTCCTGAGCATGCCAACTAGAGTACAGTTAAATAATGTACGGGTGGATTTTCTGAGGTGACAGTGGGTAACTCTTATAGGTTTTGTTTGTGTTGGCAATGTTTCTTTTGGGCTTTAACCACACACGAATCAATGTAAACCTAAAACCTTAGTCATTTTTTCATTTGTCATTTGTCAATTTTCATTTTTCACTTAACATCACAAAAAAACCTAACATCAAAAACCTTAGTCATTTTTTCATTTGTCCTCCACACTTTTTCACATATTTAATTGTAACAGCATTAGCATTTTGATGGTAAAACATGTAATTCTCTTCATGTAATTTTTGAATTTTTGACATTATTTTTCTGATTGGGACTGAATTCTAAACTTATACTACTGTCTTTTAAATTGAAGAGCTATCATGCTTTGCTGAAGAGCGCAATCAGACTGGGATCAAATCAGTAGATATGCATTCTGAAATGGGTTATTCACTTCACTGGATTAGTTTGTCAAGGGTTCAAGTTAGTGGTGTTTTGGAAGATCAGAATAAAATTGATGAAAGCTACTAGAAAGACCCAAAGGCTTTCTTCTTTATGCCAGTTAGTGAACAAGTCAATAAGGTGCAAGTTAGGGGAAAATTGGAAGTTCAAAGTGAAATTATCATCGATGAACGATACCAAAAAAATGCAAACCTTTTGAGCATGCCAGCTAGAGGACAGTTAAATAATGTACAAGTTAGTGGGGAATTGGAAATTCATAATGTAATTGCCACGGGAGAAAGATGCCCAAATTCCTGTCAATCTTCAATCCACACACTATCCAAAGACAATTGGACATTGAAGTTAAAGGTTGCAGATGGTAGTTGTGAATTGGATTTTGAAGGGAAGTACAAAGACACGTAATTTTTCAGAGTAAGGAACTCAAATATGAATTTTCTAGCAGATTATTATTGTAGATTTTTTTTTCTAATTATTTTATAAAGTTAGAATTTAGAAGGATCTAGACATAAGCGTGGAAGAGTGCATGAACATAATATAAATATTCCACCTTTGTTATGACCTCTTAAACAGAAAAAAGGCTTTTTAACATTCCTAAATCTAGAGCATTAAGCTTCATTTAAAAATATTTTTTCTTGGGTTTGTCATTGAGACTGAATTTACCTTGTTGTATATCCCAGGTATGATAAAGTTAGTAGGAAATGAAGCATAGCAGAGAAGCAAGAATTTGAAAATCACTATGAAAATACATCTGCATCGGAAGACATGAATGAAATGCCATTACCCTATGGATTCGAAGGCCATTCAAGAGAGGAGCACTGGAGAGTAGAGATGTGTTAGAAGATCACTCACAAGAATGACATTCGAAGAATGCGTTATGAAAAAATTCAAGATGAAAAGGAAAGGCTCTTAAGGTTTTTCTGAACTGGCATTTTCATCAGACTTGGTCAATCTAGAGCATTTTGTGCTCCCTGTTATCTTTCCTTGCTTGAATTGTTGATGGAAATCATCAAATCTACTTAGAAGTATAAAACAATGGAGATCATGATTTGTGGCCTGAAAATGTTAGGTCCTTTATTTTTGGTTTTATAGTTTTTCTTTGTAACACAATTGTTGACTAGATATATTTATTCTTCACATCTCGTGAACTTGCAGATACAGACTTAGCGCTTGGCTTATTGACACTAGTGGTGTAAACAGAAATCATTACAAAATTCCAACTATTACAACACTTTTGCTAGTTGTGCCTAAAGGAGCTGGGAAAAACACTCTCATTAATAATATACTACAAGTGCTCAGCTATGAAAACGAAATATTAGACAGAGCTCAAGTTTTTTGTAAATTCTGCTTCTTTAATCTCTTTTTTCTTCCATTTTCTAATCGCATTGCGAGTTTATCAGAACTGATAATATTTTCATTTTAATATTGTTTTTCACTTCAATGGTAATATGCTCTCAGTTGTCTTTCCAAAAAAATGGTTCAATGGATTTGCTTTAGCCTGTACTATGTGTTATTCAATTTTGCTTCTTATTCATAGAATTTTTATTTAGGTCTCTATTTACACATGGAACATTTGGCTAAAATTTAAATGAGTGGGTGCCTTTTCTTTTTCGGACAATTCATCTGCTGAAAGTGGGAGCCTCTTTCACCAAAAATACATGGTTCCTGGAACTTCAAATTCATTTTGCATTTTTTTATAGTAGAGGCTTGTTAGAAAATGTTTCCAAGGATTTTCCTATCTTGAAAAAGTGGATGTTTAATGGTATACATCATGGAGAAATGGTTTTAAGGTTAGATTTATGATTTACAAAGTAGTTGTATTCTGTATGTTTTTGTACTCTTATTTTTAGTCTAATGCATATTAGTTCTAAATTGTCTTATTTTTAGTCTTATGCATATTAGTTCTAAATTATCTTATTCATATTAGTTCTAAATCATGGAGAATGTGGATACACTTTCTTCTGATACACTGGTGAAACTTTTCATCTGCCTATATCTTTCATTTAAAGGTATAAATTCTCATGAATTCCTTTGCTTTTTTGTCACCTGACTGGCAATAACTGTATCTAATCCTTAAAATGTGACTGGGCTTATGTGAAATGACTATCTTTTGTTGAATTTAGAAAATGAAACTTTATTATATTATAGTAGGAGTATGATGGCCCTGGCTATACCTGTAGGGATACAAAGTAGAGGTTATTCATTGATCTAGTTTCTTTTATAGTTTTGAATGTGCAACATAAAAATGGGTTATAGGAAGATTGAAATTTTCATCCATGTTTTCATACGAAGAAAGATAATATGATCGACCATCTATATAAGAAGTCTCATGGTCAACACTCTCAACAGACTAAACATGGCCCCTTTTCCCAATGATAGACATGCATAAATTTAATGGCTCAAATCCCTCAAGTTGTGTTACCCAAATGGAACAATGTTTTTCACTCCATGACACTAAGGATAATACCCAAAAGATAAAAATCGGGGTCTTATAGTTAGACTTAGAATGCTGGTAATACTGGAAATGGTACCATAAATCTCATTGTATTTATTTCCCTTGGATCCAAATTGTGAAGGTCCTTCATGATTATTTTGAACATGACAATCGTTGACCAAATTATGCCAAAGAAGCATAGTTATGAACTACATTACAAACTTTGAGCAATTGGCAATCTGCGTGGATGGCCACTCGAGTGTTGCTTTTGGAATGTTTCATCAATGGCCCGAAAGAGGAAATTCAATGGCCTAAAAGGATTCTAGGTACCTTTTGACAAATATTAATTTTTTTTATTAATGTCTGTGTAACTTAGGTTTGGGAAATTCTCACATGCTCTCCAATTCCTCTCACATGACTTATGTTCAGTTTATATTCTGAACAGTGTCAAACTAAGAGTGTGAAAGACAGAATGCCTTTGGAGGCTTAGAGTCACAAGAATTGTAGTGTTTCATACTTGAGAATATTTGGCTGTGTGGCATATTCACATGTGACTAAAGAAACAAGAAATGAATTGGATGAAGTGAAAAATGCACTTTTATTAGCTATAGTGAATTATATAAATCTTATAGACTATACAATTCTATCACTAAAAGTTGTTTATAAGCAGAGACATAGAGTTCAAGGAGGAAGAAGCATGGGATGGAATTATATATGGATCACTTACAGGTAGATTAGCATTGTCTCAAGGTGAAGATGATGCAGAATGTATAATGTGGACAACCAACTCCACAAGGACATGCACCAGTAGCTAGCACTCCAAAAAGACCAGCAACTGGATGATATCATTTATATCACTAATTTGTTGTTGGAAAAGTTTAGAATAGCTATGAAAAAATGAATATGAGATGAGTGACTTAGGGCTGTTGAAATATTTTTTAGGGATTGAAATGACGATCTGAAATAGAATTTTTATTGGTCAATTAAATATGCTGAGGATGTTTTGAAAATATTTGGAATTTTGAACTTCAAGCCAGTTTCAACACATATAACAACATGTACTAAGATAAGTAAGGAGGATTATGGATCCTATGTAGATCCAACACTATTTGAAACATTAGTTGGAAGACTAATATACCTCATAGAAACCAAACTAGATATTATGTATGCAGTAAGTTTGATTTCCCGGTTTATGGAGTTTCCAAAAGAGTACTCAATGGTAGGTAAGAAAAAGAATATTGAGATATTGCAAATACAATAGGTCATGGAATTTTGTATTCCACAAGTTCATATTTTAGATTGACAAGATACACAGATAGTGATTTCACTAGAAGTGTTGATGACCAAAAGAGTATATCAGGGTATGTATTCAATTTTTGGTTTAGAAGTTTCCCAACGGGCATCAAAGAAACAACCCAAAGTCACCATTTCATCAGCAGAAGCTGAATATGTAGTTGACATCTGCAGCATGCCATGCAATATGGATTAGAAAAGTATAATATGAGTGATTGCATAACATGAAGATCCAATAGTGATTTTTTGTGAGAACAGTTCAACAACTACCTATCACAGAACCATGTATTTCACAAAAAAGAACAAGCACATTGATACTAGGTACCGTTACGTTAGAGAGCTGGTAATTAGTTTGAGTTTTGCAGCTCAAAGGATCAACTGGCAGATATATTTACAAAGCTTCTAGCAAGAAACTGTTTTGAAATTTAGAGACAGAACTTAGGTATTTTTATTTTGAGAATTTTGTAACTGTAACAATTGGTGGTAAAATTCTAGAGAGTGTTGGAATATGCATTAATTTCTCCAACCGTTCAAACTGAATCAATTTGCAAACCGTTTGTATACTTTTTTATCCATTTGGTAGCTATGAAATTAACTTTGGTTGTAGTTCAACTTATAACTGTAGACGTTTTCATAAACGTGGAAATACCAATAAGGGGTTCTGTATCTTTTGTAATCATTTTTGGAACTACACAGGTAGGGGAATGAGAGAAGAAAAACAGATCCTTTTCATCGCTGTAACTTAGGTTTAGGGTATTTGAGCATTTTCATCTTTTCACCACATATAATATAGTGTGGGTTTTCCCATGTGCATTTTCTCCATGATAATAAATAGTTATCACACTAATATGTTCAAGAAGAGATGATGCTCCAAGATAGTACACAAGTATTGGACTAAGTCTCCAAGAAGAGTTGTTTTTATGCCTCGATCATGTGTGTGTTCTAGAAGGAAAACCACTCCAAGACTCATCTTGGAAGCACACTATTCAAACTTGCAAGTTATTTTGGAGTCAATACAAGAATAAATCCAAGTAACATATCCTAAGGAAAACCTCCTAGATACTTCCCCTCATTCTGAGGATGGTACTCAAGTAAACCCTATATATGAATAGATCATCTATAGCTCATCAACAATAGGCTCACTAAGAGAAAACATGTTACATAGTGATTTGATACAGTATGTTGGGGATGGTGATAACCTTTTCTTTCAACCACTTGAGATACACCTAATTAACAAGAGTCAATAAAATTATGGAAATAATAGAAACTACTTGAATGTAAAATAATATAGAAAAAAAAATGCATCACTTGTTGCATTGTCAATGCTGCAAACCATGTACACAACTCCACCAAGTACTACTTTCCCATCAGAGACCATATCTACATCCTTTTGATGCTACCAATAATAAAGAATCATCATTTTATCATTGTTGTGGTTGCTTATATTTTATAAAACAACTAATATCACATTCTACAAGAAGTACATAAATGTTCCAGATGTTGCTAGATTATTATTTAAACATATATGGATGTATTTCATCCTTCCCTTTCATCACCAATCAGGACTTTGGGTTCATCAACCATGTCTATAATACCCTATGGACTATGTTGCTCCAATTATCAATCCCCTTCAATCCACAAACAGATGGGCAGATAAAAGTTGTGAGCTAGATTCTATTATAGCCTTTGCAAATGTACAATCATTTTCATCTCCACACATGGAGTGGAAGCTTATAATCAACCTCTACACAGATTGATCAAGCACAACACTTTTAAAACTTTCCTCAGCTTTCAACCATAGGCTCTATTAGATATTGTAAACACTACTCTTCAATCTTCATCCACACTACAAGTGATCCAGGAGTTGGGAAAAGCAGAGTTCATCGAATTGATACTAGGAATTCATGAGTAAGTTAATAAGATCCTCAGGTGGTCCTAAAACAAGTACAATAACAATGAGAATCAACATCAGGTTCATTCAAATTTATTTACCAACTCTCCCTACACGTGAATAAGGAATTATTCACAAATAATAATTAAAAACTGAGACTACTCTTCCATGGCTCACAGACTATCATGTAAGCTACCGGATAGAATGTATTTGTATAGAAAACTCCATGTATTAGCATACTTCTTGTTACATCCCATTTTGTCATGGGTGTCCACATATGAATTTTATCACACTTTCAGTAGGGATTTATAGGTTGATGGCGGTATGGATGGCTTACTATCCTGTAAGCTATCAGATAAAATATTTTTTTTTATGAAAACTTTGTTTTAGCATACTTATTTTTACCTCCCATTTTGTCATGTGTATCCACATCTTATTTTTTTCACACTTTCAGTAGGGGGTTATAGGTTAATTGAGGTATGGATGGCTTAGTGTTGTTGCTTTCCTTTGTGATAATGCCTTAGATAGTTTGGATGGACTACTTTCTTGTCATTGCCTCTGATGATTGATGATGATGCATTCCACTTGTATGTAAATTGTATATGCTTTATTGATGGAACGTTGTCAAGGACAAACCATGATCATGTTGAAAATTTAGTTCAAGCTAATCCTCTGACATAATTCTTGTAGCATTATCTTTCTACTGGTTGTCCAATATCAAATCTGTAGATATGTGATAAAAAGAGTGGTGGGGTGGATTTGCTTCAAAAGTACATATCAGATCTAGAAATATAATTGTTGGAAACTCCAGTATAGAAATAGATCCATGTAAATTCCCTTTCTATGCTAATATTCCCCTTTTTAAACATGTTGGAGGTTTATTTTGTAAATTTAGACCGATCCATTCATAAATAAAAAAGTATGCCAAGTTGTTTCCTTATCATGGAGTCACAACGAAGAAGGAAAATCAGATATGTTATTTGCACCGGCATGACTGTTGTTAATATCTTTTATGCCAGATAAATTTACCTATAGATCTAACATATACAAAACTATTATTCCAATATTGTATCTTCTTCAAACTTCAACATTGCAGCGAGTGTTTATCGTTAGTTTTGATGTTGATAAGAGAAATCACATATCAATCCCCTTACTGGTTGTTCATTTATTTATTTTATTAATTTATATTATTTCGTCGGTTATCCGATAGCCATACGACACTAACAGTTCGTCGGATCTCCGACCCCCGGCATTGATATCCGATGGATGATTTAATATAATTTTTTGTATTAAAAAAATGATGCGTGGTCGAAAAATCGATGGCCATGCCATGCATCCGAGGTTAGGAAATCGACGCCTATGTTGTCAAAAACCGACGATGGTGGTCAGAAAATTGATGCTTATGCTGTCGAAAAACCAACAATGGCAGGTCAAAAAATTGACAAAGTTGTGATATAATTGTTCTCCAGAATGGGATAAATATATGTTGAAATATCGACGAGATTCGTGAATGTGTCGAATATTCGACGAACTCTCACCGACGACAAAATAAAATGTAATTGTTGAAAAATAGATAGGTATTTTTCGAATGTCAAACATTACATCTGTTGGATTTCAGGATGAAATTTTGTTGTGTTGGGACATTCTTTCGCAAAGTGCCCTTTCTTATCACAACTGAACTATTGAGTTGTGAGAAATCCTTCTACTCTTTGCGGAAATGTTCTTTATTCTTTCTCTGCTTGGTATGAGTTGTTAGGGATTGATTGTCATCTCTTCTTCCTTTTCTATCAATCAATCATGCATTCCTCCATATGTGATCTTCCTACTAGAACAACTCTTTTGACTGAATTTGGAAGGCCAATTAAAGTTGTAATTTATGCTTCTTCTTCTTTGACATTGTCTTCAACGGCTTGCAATTGTTCCTTAAGATGATATCTTAAGGTCATCTTCATACATGCTTGTTCATTGCATCGAACATGTCCTTGGGATTCTTCAAGTATGATAGTACATGTGAGATCCAATGGAGACAGAAATGATCATTTTTATTTTAACTAGGTCCTTATAAGCTTTGACTTCATCTTCATCTAGATCCGTAGCTTCTTATTTGACATAGTTCTTCATGGTATGCTTCTTCAAGTATGATAAGCACTCTATAATTCCATGCTTAGAAGTTCTCAACTCTTTCAAGCCTTCCCTCAAGCTTGGTTTTATTTGTCGTCATGATAAAAATGAGAACCTCAAATGGAAATAGGGAGGATGGAACTTACCATTGAGGTTGCTTCAACTTGATGCTTGCTTGAAGGATATTTTGAAAGACTACTTTTGGTAGACCTAGGGTTTGACATAGAAACCCTAATTTTCAACTTAGGTATCTTTCATATTTTATTAGATAGAAGGATGCACCTCCTCAAGGAAAGTTGAGCAGCATACTTATTTTCCCAAGACTATGGATAGAATTGCAAAATAACGGATGCCCTAGTTTCCTCCGGCAGCAGTGTTAGGTAAAAAAATGAAAGTCCAAAAAATTAGAAACTTCTTACATAAATAAATGTGTCATCCTAGATCAAATTTGATGGTCCTCCTTCTTCAACTGATTGGTGGAGGGAAGTGCCAGGAATAGGGAGCCCTAGTTTTTCTCCGATTTCTTATGCAGAAAT
Source organism: Pseudotsuga menziesii (assembly GCA_001517045.1). Classification (NCBI taxonomy): domain Eukaryota; kingdom Viridiplantae; phylum Streptophyta; class Pinopsida; order Pinales; family Pinaceae; genus Pseudotsuga; species Pseudotsuga menziesii. The sequence continues at coordinate 25,518 of LPNX010163015.1, read as the reverse complement.
GACTTATATTGTTTCTTCTATATCTCTGAATTTTCATCTTCTCAAGGTCTGAAAATTCATCTTGAGGTATCCTGGTATGTCTTCTTTCCAAACCCATAGTTTTAAGCAAAAATGGATTCACCAAGTGGTACTTATGCAAAGTTTCCCAAGCTGACTTATTTCAGGACCGTTCTGTGTAGCGAACTTGTATGACCTTCCACGTATCATTGTTTCAGCTTCAGGGTCTAAAAATTTTACCACAGAAACTAAATTTTGTTCCCTATATAAAATATCTTGTGATTGCATTTGTACCTTCCTAGCCCGATATATAACAATTATCCCTAGGTCTCTCATTTAAGGTCGAATCCTGGGAGAGGCTAGAACCATGATTTGGAGGAACCATATATCCTATATTATATAAAATATGAGGCTGAAAATTTTACATAGGGTACATAAGTAATTTATCTTCAGCCTCTAAAAGTTGAGGCTCTTGATCCTTCTCCAATATCTAGATATAGCGAATGTACCAAAATTACTAGTTTTAGTCTTTTAGGGTTTTCAATCATGAAACCCTAATATTCAATAGTTGTAGTTGTAGCACTATTTCAACTGCACAAAGACTTATTTCAGGGCAGCTCTAATACCATGTTATATTTTTAATGGTTATACAAGATCTAAAAACATTTAGCATCATAACATCATAACCATAAGCAATGGATCATTGAAAGAAAGACAAGTGCAACAACACAAGAGAACACAAGAGAACACAAATATTTTCCTCAGGCAAACCACAAGTGAGAAAACCCCGCAAAACTTCCTCAGTATAGAATTCGACCAAGATAATGTAAAACCCCAACAACAAGAATAGTTTCTAATATTCCACAATAGACTCTTTATCTCTCTCTCTCTCCATTGCAATACTTGAGTGTGTGATCTATTAGAATGAGAGAGGAGCCTCACCTATTTATATTCTTCAGTGGACTTCGCCTCTAACTTAACAGGGCTGACTTCTCTAACTGATTGGGCCCACTTATCCAACTGGACACCACAAATAACATTTATTATATTGACACTTGGGTACTATTTCCTCAACTTACAATGGAGGGTTTACCTCATGACTTTTACATGACCAATTACATCAAGGACATCTCTGAATGGAGGAATAACATCTTTGAAGGAGAATAAAACAAAAGTAAAATAGAATATCTTTTGAAGTTAGTATACTTTAACATTTATTTATGTGGTTTTGTATGTTGATGATGTATCACTAATTCTAAACAAGGAAAGAATCAAGAATGTCAAAGCTTAGTGGTCTTCTAAGTTTGATATGAAAGATCTTGGTGCTGCAAATTTTATTTTGGGCATGTAAATTAAAAAGAGATCGTGCAAATAGGAAAATTTGGTTGAATGAGAGGAAATATGTTGAGACAAACTTTTATAGGTTTAATATCCAGTAATATATACCAATAAAGTTCCATATTCTAGAAGGTGTAAAATTATCTACATATTAATGTCCCATTACTTAATAAGAGGTAGAAGTGATCGGGTCATCATTTAGGTATTAATTGCTCTCATGAATCCCCTCTCTATTATTATGGAGCAGCAATTGAGCATAATATCGCCCCGTAGGTTAGCTTATTGTTATAGTCAATTTTTAAATAATGATAGAATGTGGTAATCTTTCCTTGCTTAATGTGCTTTTAAGTAAGCCAACAAGTGGTTCAATCTCTTATGTGATTAAATGTAGGTTAGTGGCAATTGACAAGCTAGCAGATTGCATCTTCTTTTGAGCTAAACATAAGTAAGCTCGGTTCCAATTGTCCACGTGAAAGGATGAAGACACTCAAGATCAATTTATGAGACTACAAGTCTCTCCTAGTTTTGAGAGAATGGGATATCTTCAAGACATTGATATCAATATTTCTAGCATAGATAGTTTAGGATAATGTTTTTGAGATTTGTAATAATTAGAGACTCACACCTCATGCGAGAGGTTAGCCATAGCTACGTACATTTTTGTATCAAACTTGTTGTGATACATTGCAACAATTTAGTTTGTATTTTGGATGATGGATTCTTAAAGCAGATAATGGTATAATTGTGGCTTACATCATTTGTGAGCTTATAGTTTAGTTCAGCTCCTGCAATACGCTTTGATGTGGAGCCCCTCATCGTGTTGAGCAGGAGTTTATTGTTCACTTCCATTTTTTGTTTAAAATCATTTCCTTGTTTCGATTAAGTAGATGGTTGCAATTCATTTAAATATTATCATTGCTTTGATTTATAGCTTATAATAGATTTATGGAATTTTTTTGTTTTCATCTATAGATTTGCATAATAGTGTATGTAGTTTGATTATATGATGTCTTTAAAACTATAGGTTAATTATGTACGAACAGTTTAGTCAAATTTATATTTCTACGCATTAGAGCAGTTTAGGAAGATTTATGTTGTCACGCATTCCAAATTTGTTTAAGATTAATTCAATTGTGGTTTCTTAGATTAAAACATTCCATATTTCATAGAGTAATTTAAATTAACTTAGATTAGATTTTCAAAGGATTTCTTAGAATAATATTTGCATGTTTTATTAGAATAATCATTTCCTATTTTCATAGTTTAAATTCGGTCTTGTGAATTAGATAGTTTGTTTGGTTAAGTAGATGTTTTCTTAACACATATATCCATGCTTTCATATATCAGAAGTTTATATGATTTTCTAGAATAAGTTCACATTACTTAGAAGTCATTTCTAAATTCCATAGGATAGACCTTTAGATAATATTCTCTTAGTAGTTGCACATACAGTTCCTAGACCCTTTTAAGTTTGTACAATCCTTGGTCAATAATTAAACTAGGAATCCAGAGTTGTGAGCCTGTAAAAAAGGTTAGCATATCGGCAGACCACCACATTTTGGTGTCATTTTTGGGGAGATGCTAAAACTATGGTAAAAAAAAAAAAAAAAAAAGGAGAGAGATTAAAAACCTAGATCTTGTTTACCATGAATGCCTTATAGAAGGAGGGACACATTTGGACATTTTCTGCCTAACCACCCTATGAGTGAGACTAGATCAGAGAACTTCAACTTTGAAAATTTCCCCTGCTCTAACGAAGTTGATTCCATATATAACCCAGACCTTGATAATTTATTTTCCAACTCTAGTTCCAATACCAATATGGTTGATGAAGAAGAAGAACCCAGGGAATTGTTCACCTTTCCCATTAGCATACACCAAGAGGATGCTCGAATGAAAAATATAAATCTTGCCAATCTCTTGAACTTCCATGGCTTGACCTCAAGGGACCCCGATACCTTTTTATTCGAATTTGAAGTAATATGTAGATCCTTTAATACACAACAGATTCCTAAGAACTTAGACTCTTTCCTTCAAATTTAAAAGATCTGGAACTCATAGGGTTCATGAGCTTAGAAGGAAACAACATTTTTACCTGGGATCAAATGAGACAAACCTTATTGGAAAAATACATGGAATATTATAAGTTCAAAGATATAAGAGACAAGATTCTTAGGATGTGTTGAGGCCTGGAAACTCGCAAGCAACAACAGCAAGGGATTCTCCCCAGTCAATGTTCCCAACTAGCCCGTGACTGTTTGGTGTATGGAATCCATCCGGTTTGCGGTCCGGCTACCGTAGGTCAAGTAACAAAAGGGTTTACCGGTTGCGGCCCGGTCCACCGTGTATGTTTTTGTATTTTGACTTAAAGTATGAAATGCACGTGCCTAATTAACAATGCAGGGTGATAAGGATGTAGGGAGTAGTCACAATGTGATGCGCAGGTTCTTACCTCTTGTCTTAGTACTCACCAGCATCTAAATCACATATGCAGCAATAAAGTAAAACTAACTCTCTATCTATCTATCTATCTATCTATCTATCTATCTATCTATCTATCCCCGAGGAGCCAAATTGTAACTAATGTGTGATTAATGTGTATTGTGCATGCATTATAAAGACAAATTACAGATAGCTGATATTCCTTCCTACAACACATGAACGATTAAAGATATTTAGACAATCAGATAGCCAATTGTTTATGAACAACATACATTACTCATGGTGGTAATTTCACAGAATAAACCAGAAATCATTCAAACAAAGACATAGGCCATAAGAGTTAGAACGATCTCACATTTAATGAACAGAAACTGAAAAACGAAATAGTTCATCTTTCACCAATCCATAGCACAACATTTGAATGTCCCACCAAACTTTATCCACCAGGAAAACAATAATTCTTTATTGCAAGAAAAATTAGTTCTTCTTACAACATTCCTTTACATGTCTAACTGGGAAAAAGCCCTTTCTTCCTCTAAGTCTTCTATATTTATACAAAAAGATGAGACTGTTGGGTTGCCCACAAATAACCCTTGGGATTCCCAACTTTTTTCCTCCCAAAACTTTCCTCAAATGTTTACAAAATCGTTACATATTACAAAAGTGAATGATTATTCACGAGGAGGGTCCCACTTGGGTGTCCAGAAATTTCTTCCATGCCAAAGCTTCATAGGCGATTCCTTCAAACGCACAAGGTTCCAAAAATTGGATGTTTATCACAAACTTCGCTGCCTGATTCTTGATGGCCTCAATTCTGGCCGCACTTAAACGAATTTGATCCTCCAATAACTACACACTGATGGCGGAATGATCTACTTCATTCCTTAAGATCTGGTCGTCAAGGGCTTTAATGTGCTGTAGTTTGGCTTCCTCCTCTTGGTACCTCCTCTGCAAAATCTCCACAAATGAGTTGTGGTCCGGGAAAACATCTAGCCTCTGCTTTGCCTCTACTTGGCACCGGTTATAGGTAATTAGGAGCCTTCTGAAGAACTCTGTGCATGCTCCTTTCGTCTTTTTAACGGATTTTTTGAAATCCTCTGCAGTGTTTATAGAAAACTCTAATAAGTCATAATCCCACTTGAGGGCCTGTTGATCCTTTGATGGCAGCTCTGCTGGAGTTTCTTCATTATTTTCCAGCCTTGCCATTCTTGCTATCAGGACTTCTAGGACGTCCTGAGATCTGTCAACGAAATAAGAGGAAGTCTCCAGAATTTCCTCTAATCGGCCGTCTATTTGCAAAACTTTGCATCTCTCTTCTTCTATGGCGGTTTGCAGCTGCAGCATCTTGGCCTTTTGTGCTAGCACATGCTCCTTGAAGGGTTGGAGATTGAGCTGCTGCTCTTTTGCTGCCTCTAAAGCAGTTGTTAGAGAAGAGATCTGCTCTTGATGTTTCCTCTCTTGTTCCTGAGCTTGCTTCTCATTTGCCTCCCAGGTGGTTTTTTGCAGCTCTAAGTCTTCTATCCTTCCCAGTAGCTGTTCCTTCTCCACCCTTAGCTCTTGATACTCTTGCTGCACTCTCTCCAGACACTCCTGTGTAGTTTCCCTAACTTGTCTTTCCACTTGGAGGAGCTGCAGTTCATCTTTTATAGACCTCGTCTCCTTTTTCATGTCCTCATATTTCCTCTTCAGCTTATTGCTTTCCTCTCTCTCTTTCCTCAATGTGTCTGTTAGCACTCAGAATGTACCCAGGTTGTAAAAGGTACACCCCGAGGTAACAGTAAAACCACTTTAGGAATAAATTGGTATTTTCTTCCAGAGAGGGATCTCTCAATACAACTCTTACAAGACCAGATGGTAAACAATATTTAAAGATTTATTTGTTCGGTTGAAACAATCACATATCCATTGGGCATGGAGTCATATACATATAAAAGATCACAAGGATGTATTCACAAGACTTATCAAAGGCAAGATAATCACATAATTGCAGTCATTCCATTTATCAAGGTGAAATAGAAAGAACGAGGGAACAGCCCATCAATACAGAGCGTCTAAGACGAATTCCATATCAACTTTAGTAGAAAAAATCATATAATACCTGAAACGATGAATAGAGCATAAGCATATGAATTCTAGTCATCAAACACTATGTTCCAGATATGAAGAAAAAACAGAATGGAGTGTTACACAGGGGAAAATACAATCACACAAAGAAAGAAAGAACGGACTGCAACATCAATGAAACATGAATCTCTGAAAAAGCTCTCATGCATTCATTTTTGGTATTAAAATAAAACAGATATGTTCTCCACAAATCACTTCATTCGATGGGTTCCAACCCCCATCTCATAAAAAGATACAAATTTATAGATAAAACAATAAGTCTGCCCCCAGCAGATCAATGACAAAATGATCGTCGTAAATTAGAGTTTGTAACTGAATTCCTACACCACTAGGAGGTTGTTACAACTCCATTCCTAACAGATCACTAAGTACAAATCAACCAGATAACAAACTTTCGGCCAACTGTTCCATGTATTTGTCCCAACAGCTCCACGTCTTTGCCCCAACAGCTCCACGTCTTTTCCCCATCAGCTCTTCAGCACCTGACACCTATTCCTAGGGGGGAAGAATATACTTTGTTTTCCCAAACCGCTCTACAGCTTTCCATTGCTCCGAATTTGGGGTGTCACACTCCATCATCTCCCGAATAGCTACCTCGAGCTCCATATATGCTTCATAAGATTTCCTGGGCAATCTGGCTCTGATAACGGCGAACTTCTGCAGGACTTCGAAATCTTCTGTTAACATGTCTACAATGGTTTTCCCTGTCAGGTTTTTATCCAAGCTATTAAATTTCAAGTGGTCCATGCGAGCCCGGACAAGCAGGTGATGATAATGTTCAGGCGGGAGCATCCTACCTTCTTCGTTCCAGAAGGACGGCAGTCCATTTTCGAACAACTCTTTAAACTCTTGTTTGAACTTAGTGACTTGCATAAGCAGTTATTCTGACTTCTCTTGGACAATCTTCATTAAATGGTGTTTTCGGATGATCTTCTTCACCGACAGCGCTATTGAGATTCTGTCCTTTATGCCCATGTCGTGCAGCTTTTGGTGTGTCAGTGAATTCAGAAAATTTAATGTATTCTGAGCTGTAGAGAGGGGTCTTCTTGCCATGTGTTCATTCACCATTTTCAGTCTTTGTTGGGCCGACTCTGTCAGTACACACAAATCATCAATAAAACTCAAGTAATGGCGGAACTTGGTTATCTCTATAGTCAGGGTATCCCAAATAATATGTTTCGCCCCCTGAAGAGGGCCTTTCCCAATGCATTTTTCTTTTAGCTCTTCAAGCTTTTTCTGTAATTGACTCTTGTCCTGCAAGATCTGTTTTCTGCTTTCACTTATCTTGGTTAATTCGGCCTTTACTTTTTCATTCTCGGCTTTCAACTCCTTAATAGCTTCCTCCTTCAAACTCACTTGGGACATAGACACCAACAGGTCATCTGCAGAAAAATCAGCTAATGGCTTCTGGATGTTTACAATAGATAAGTCATCACCTGTAGGGGTTTGGCTCATTAGCTCTTCCATAATCTCCTTTTCCTCAGTATGATATTTCTTCATCATGGATATTTGGGATAGCAGCTCCTCCCTCTCGGTCTCCCACCTATCCTTTTCCTCTTGCAGCTCTCTAGCCTTTCCTTTGTATTCCATCATCTCCTAATGGATTTTATCTTTCTCCTCCTGGAGAGCTAGCAATTCAGCTGATTGGACATGTTCTGAGCCTGGTATCTTCAACTTCTTCTTCAAAACCTGGAGCGCATTATCTTTCTCTTCCAGCAACTTCTTGACAGCCTGGGTATTGTCTGAGCTAGCAATGTCCGCATGCAGTTTTCTGATCTGAATAACATTTGCCTTATTTTCCACTTTCTCATGCTTTAACTGGACTTCTAATTTGTCCACCAACACCTGTAATTTGTTTATCCTCACCATGGCCTGCAGTAAATCTGAGTAGAGGATGTCGCTGGTTTGTTTATGTA
>LPNX010163015.1:0-17420 GCA_001517045.1 Pseudotsuga menziesii | reverse complement strand
GCAGCTTTTTTGAAAACATCAGACACTTCTTCATCTACAGTCTCACCTCCTCCGAGCAGCCTTGCCTTTTTATGGGACGCCTCTTCGTCCACTTCCATATCCTCAGCATTGGACAAACTCCTCTTAACCGCAACACTAACACCCTCTGTGATTTGGATTGCTGTACCAGGTGCAGGATGTGTCTCTTCATCGGACCTTGACTTGTCAGTAAACTGCAGTAAATTAACCATTTCGGCTAACCCCTCAACAGCTTGATGTTCAAATGGCTTATTTCTGTTAGCTTGTTTTCTCAATGAGATTACTTGGTGGGGGTCATAATTCACATTTGGTTCTTTCATAAAATCCATATTTTCCAGTAACTTTTCTACAAAAACCAAGGCACCTTTGCTTTTAAAAATGAAGGTGCCAACCTTAAACGGAAACTTGATGTTCAAAGACTTCTTGAAAGCACAAAAATGTTCCTCCTCAGACAGCAATCTCTGTCTCATGAATTCCAATGTGAAGATTCTCGGGGTCAAGAAAGAAGGTAGCCTATAAGGCTGCCCAATGAAGCCATATATTCTCAACACGGTATAACCCCTGTACAAAAACCAATCTCCAACCCGATCCTTTGGTGAAGACTGCATTAAGCTCCTCATTTCATCCAGGACACGGGGTAATTCTTCATTGAACAGCATTTTGTACATCTCAGACATGATCAAATTGGCAAATTCGAACATGCTGATTTGTTTTGGTAGATCAGAAGAGCACAGAGTACTCAGAAACTTCAACTCAGAGATATTGGAACATACTAGCATATTAAGCAAATAAGTCTGGAACCTGAAAAACTGGACCTTGGGGAAATCGCTTAGCTGAAGATGAATTGCTTCAGCCAAGTATTCGTCTAAATTAAAAACTGGGGTTGACTGAGACTCAGAAACAGGGGAACTCATTCTCAACAAAAATCCGAGAACGACCTCGCCCACACGATAATCCTCATCTAGGCCTAGTACTTGACATACCAAGGAAATGACCAATTGAACTTCACTCTTGAAAATATGCACAGGGTAGGGCATGAATACACCATCTAAATACTGACCATCCTTTAAAACACTTGACAGGAATTTACAGCGGGTTTTGGCTTCGCACTTCTTGTACAATTCGACTAGGATTGACTCATTTATCACTTCACGACTATCTGGGTAATTTTCCTGCAAACTAAGGATTTCTCGAATGACCGCAGCATCGACTCTACACAATACTTTGGACGCAGACCGACTGACAATAATTCTTTGAGACGGAGAATAATTCACAGCACACCGGTCTGCGAACTCTGGGAAATGGAGGGTTTGCTCAATGGCAAAATAGTACAAGAAGGACTTGCACACGTTCAACACATCGTTCCCTCGCGAATGGTAATGCCATAATCTCTCTTTGCTAACAGACACGCTTTCCACAGAGAGGAAGGGGTCGCATACATTCCTATCCCTGTCTACTAAGAATTCTTCTCTATCATCTACGACTTGACCCGACATTTGAGCTTCTTTTTCCTGGTCCATTACTGAATTTCACACTGGTAACTTTGAGAAGGGGAATTACAGAGTTGCTGAGGTTTTAGTTTTACCTGGTTTACTGTGGAGGCGCGTGCCTGGAGCGTGTCTGCACCTGACGAATAGAAGCTGGGAACTGACAAATGGAAGCCGACAGATAGACCAGTCCTTTTCGCCCATTCCCAACGAATAAAATAACAATGATGTGGGTCAACGTTACTTTTATAGGCCACTTTTATCCCTGGAGCCTACCACAATTCGCCACGTGGATGATCATTAAATTTCCGCAACCACCATCTGCTATCAGCCGCGCGTATTTCTCCTCCGGATTCATTTCCAACCGTTGATCTATTCTTTGCAATTTTCTGGCCCTCAAATCGCATGCCACGTATCTTTTTCTGCCGGGCGTCTTGGCGATAAACACCGTGCAAGTCTCCCTCCCGGAATCGCTCATGACCGTAGATGTGACGTACTTCCTCATTCACCGTCGGATCAAATGCCACATCCCACATTCTGCTGAGCCCTTTGACTTTAACCATCGTGCAACTCTGAGTCCTGGAATCACCCACATCCATCGATCTGACATACCTTTACCGGTGGGCCGTTGGATCATGTGGCATTTACCAAATTTCGCTGGGCTCCTTCGCTTTAACCTCCGAGCAACTTTGATCAGCGGAATTATCCCCAGCCGTCAATGCGATATGCCTTTAACCATGCACCGTCAGATCATCCGCCACGTACCCGATTCCGCCGGGAAATCCGGGGTTATCTGCCGTGCACGTTCATCTTCTGGAATCCTTCCCAGCCATTGATGTGATTGCCCGGCATTTGTCAGCCGTCAGATCTGTCGACGTCTCCCAATTTCGCTGGCAGCCTCGGAATTAACTCTCGTGCAATTTCACCTCCTGGAGTTTATAACCATCGTTGATCTATTATGCTTTGATCTCCAACCGTTGGATCAAGCATCATATAACGAGTTCCGCTGGGTGGTTCGGGATTATCCCGCGTGCAGGTTCATCCCCCGGAAACCATAATGGTCGTCGATCCACTTCATCTCTGATCCTCGGCCGTCGGATTAATCACCACGCACACATTCCGCTGGACGCTTTCGGCTTATCCGCCGTGCAGGTTTCAGTTACGGAATCAATCCCATGCATTGATGTGACCCGATTTCACCCCTCCACTATCGGATCGAGAGTATACATGATTCCACCAGCCTCCATTTCCTTAACTAACTCGTGCTTTCACAAGGCGGATTAGATGTGAGCCGTGGATCTGCTTATGACAACTTTGTAACCTTTGATCTGTGCCGCTGGTTAAAAGCCCGAACCTGTCCTATCCTCCTCGCATGTTTCGAAGAGCGGAGGGAATACCAATCGTTGATTTGCTCTCCTCTTTCATCAAGGCCTAGGATCTTTACTAACTTGGCCGACCTTTTGGTTATCATTCCACCTTTACATTATATCCTTAAACCAAATTATTTAAACAACATAATATTACCTCCACCACAGTCTTATTTCTGCTTTGCTAAATACAGGTGTTAACAGTGTCTTTCAGTTGAGTAGAGGACTTCTTGGATTGCTCCAAGTCTGTCATAATCTTGTCCACATTATCCTCCAAAGCGTGAATCAGTGCAGCTCCGGCTCTGATGGTGAATCTTGGATCTCGGTCTGTTCCAAATACAACGGGTGTATCCGTTATCATTTTCCCAGGAAGACCTCATGTTTCAACCTTCCTTTTCGTTCTCTTCACTATCCTGTTTGTCTCCTTGTCATAGAAAATAATGTTAAAATGAGGTATTTCTTCCCCTTTCTTCTGTTCAAAGGGGACCAGCTTCAGTGTAGGGACCACAGACTGTCCAGGTGTGCTAGCAGTCGGTAATTATGGGTCCTGAACCTCGGGGTTCTCCATGTCCTGGGTCTGTCCTCCAGCTGTGTCAGAGGCTGACCATTCTGTCTATGTCTGCGTCAGCTTTAGCCTCTCTGCTTCTTTCTTTTGTAGCTCCTCATCCAACTTCCTTTTATTTTCTTCTTCTTCATTTCTCGCGTCTTCTTCTGCTTTTTTGGCTGCCTCCTGGGAAGCTCTTCTTTTCTCTTCCTCTTCTGTGTGCAACCACCCTACAGCTTCTTGTGCCAGCCTTTGGGCTTCCTCATTTCTCTTCCTTGCTTCTTCATCAGCTTTGGCTTGTTCATCCGCTCCCTTCCCACCTTTTGTGGTAATATTCTTCTTGAACCTTCTCCTTAAGGCTGTTAGAATCAACGCACTGCAAAAGACGGATTCTTCCCTATCCCAATGGTGGGTGCATTCAAAATGTATGTTGTTCTCTTTGCAATGCTCAGCTACTTTACTACGGGATTCATTTCTATGGAAGGGCATCTCGCCAAAATGAAACCTTTCCAACTCTTCTACAAACTCATCAGATTTCTTCACTCTAGTGAACTTGTAACTTCCTAACTTGAAGGGCAAAGGGGGATAGGTAGCCTTCTTATGCTCAAATAGAAAGCTCCCTATGCCATCCAGGAAGACTTGCCTAACCGCCTCTTTGTGAATGATGTAGTCGGTGGCGTATTTGGGCAACAGGGAGGGTGCTCTTAAACCTCCAAACATCCTGAAGTAGAGGCCATCTTCGGTCAAATAATAATCTGCATACTCCTCAATAACCTGCAATGCCTCTTCCGACATGTAGTCACACTCCTTCAGGAAAATGAGGGTATATAGTGGCATGATGAACTGTTCACAGATCTCTCGGTAATGACTGTGGTACTTGTGTGCCCACAGTGGCTTGTACGCAGCATAAACAGGCATCCTCTCCCTGTCCCAGATGCACCTGAGGCCGGGGAAAGGTTGATTACACAATATACAATCGACAAGTATGGAACTCATATAGAATTCAGACCTCTTATGGGACACTCCTCCCAAAGCCGAGGCCATGCAGGCTGAAAGACTGTTTGATACAATGTTGGCCCAGTTGAAAATGGTCCCCTGGGTTGCAACATAAAAAATAATTGGCATCCATTATAATTTGAAGAACCTGCCATGAGCTCTTCCAAAAATCATGTTAAGCATTAAAGCTATGAACCTGTACGGGGCCCTTAAGCTTGCTGTGTCATACTCTCCCGTTTCCCTGGTTCTGAAATGTTTTCCTGATAACAGCATTCTTTTAAGGGTCTCAACAAGGTCCATTCTAATGTTTTTCAACCAATCATCAGACAGAAATATTTGTGCTTCTGGCAAGTGGTAGGCCAGTGCTACATATCCCGGGCTATAGGCAGCATAGCCTTGTTTGTCTACATTCTCCAGGATCATAGTGGTTACATCTGCCCGAGGCAGAATCCAACCCATCACTTCAGAGCATGGGAAAAGCTCTGGTCTGGTGGAAATCTTCATCAGGGAAGATCTCTCTATGTTGGCGTAAATGCCTTCCTCCTCCAAGCCCATATCAGGCACTTCTCGGCTCGTGATCAACCTGTATATCTCTCCCCACTGGTACTTGGGTTCTACACTAGATATACACTTGGCGTCTTCATAGATGTATTCAGTTTTGGTAATAACTTCCACTTTGGGATCCTCCTCGACCACAGGGGCCTTCTTCTTTTGTCGCTTTGACATCTTGAATTCGGAATCTTCCTGTTATACATGCAATTATCATCATCAAGACATTTTCGACTGAGTTGCACACATTGGGACAACAATGTGCAGTGTTTAACTTCCTCTATGTTTAACATGATGAAAAATAGTTACATGAAGTAAATATGTGCAAGCTAACATTGTTGTCTAATACCAAAACAATTCTACATAAACATGAAGAAAACTTCGGCTCTCTACGGGTGCCATGATCATCCCGTTGCACGAGAATGACAGAGGCGACCATGCAATCTTTTCAGTGGTGTTATCTTTATCAAAATGCTACCCGTGCAATCTATGGTCAACAAAACTATATGCAATGATATATCCCCCTCCACCGGCTTGGGTTCAAAACCGACTGTGCGTGAAACAGCACGGTGAAATACGGCTGTGGTAGCACGAAAAAAAAAGGGGAGGGGAGGCAACTATTCCAAGTGCCACAGGGAGGCCATGAAAGCCTTCCCCTACAAAAACATCATCACATAGGGCAGATTGGTGCAGACAGTGTAACGGTCGTCTGCACCAAACCCCCCAATTCTCTAAGCGCAGGGTTTCATACCGAAAGGTCGCGGAGTAAAACACCCTATGGGCCAAAACGCCCTCCCACGGATAGTTACGATATAAATCCCTGACTATATATATATGCATATAACTAACGGGCCAAGGGAAAACGGCCGTGGGAAAACCCAACCGTAGAAAAATCAACCAAAAGCTCGAACGGAACGGGACAATGCAACGAGGAGCCTACCTAGCAATGTTGTGTGAACGGCGGGAAGAAGGGCGGTCAAGATTCCACAGTTGAGCCACCTAGATGCGGGTACCGACAACGGGGTCCTTGCGAGCTCGAGAGAACGACAGCACACGATAATGATATCTTGTGATAGTCGGGTATAACAATAGAATAATAAAACAAACCCCCCATATATATAATCAACCATAACGGTGGGTGAACATAAAATCGGACAGCGAAAGACAAACAGATCGGATGCCATAATGATATGTCTTTCCGCAACGTCGGGTGGCCAAACCACTTATCTATCCGGGAGAAGAATAATAACGCGTCGGAGCTTTAAAACATCGGAGCGATAGCGGAAAGGGAGCCTCAATCGCGTAGATATAAAGGATATCACAGTCCGTGATGGGAAAAATCTTGATCGGAGGCAAAACGACTAAACGATCGGAAGGATAATGCTTTCGGTAGCCGCAATGATGGGAACACAAAGGACATCACGCCCCACCAATGCAATGTCTGAATCAGAAGAGAAAACAACTAAAGGCTCGGAAAGCTAGTGCTTTCCGCGGCTGCAACGGCGGAAACATAAAACCCAAGGCTTGACAAAACAACAAAGCAGAGCTTTGAAAAGTTAGCGCGATAATCGGGAGACCTTGTGATTTGCCGTCCACAACGACGGAGACCAAAGTAACAACATGTTCCGACTAGAAACCAAAAAATCAGCCGATTGAGCCAAACGTATCAAAAAAAGAGTCGAAGTCAAGACTTGTTATTTCTCCACAACGGCGGGAGCACCAACCAAATAAACTTCCGATTCAAACATGCTGAAAACACATTTAAAAGCAACGATAAAGTTTGAACAAACAGTGGATTGTTTCAAGCATTAGAGGAAAAACTAAAACAAGTGGTAGATCAATCCAAGCATTAGGAAAAACCTTTGTGAAGAATCATTGAGTCAAATCAAAGAAGTAAATCAAACTAATATAAGCAAAAGGAGGGTCCCGAAAATTTTTGAATTTTGGGAAAATGTTGTAGCTGCAACAGGATGCAATAGGGAGAGAAGGAATCCTTGGAAGATTATGCACAGTGATTCTAGCTCAGCTATAAATGAGCCATTAATTGTACATTGAATGAAGAATCATTGAAATTAGAACTACTCAGAGGAGTCAGGAATGAATATCTATAAATCCTAAATCTATTGGGTGATGAATATATCTTCTAGAAATCCTTTGAACGGGTCTTACAAGTATTCAAAATTTATTCAAGGTCTACAAACGGGAAGGTTGGAGTGAGGGGCATAACCTCGGCAATAGATCGATCATCCTTCCCAGTGCCAACCCTAACCGTAATCTGATCTAGGAAATATACTAGATGACATGAAAAAAGACATCCTTCAGTTGTTGTCAATGCAATTAGATGCATTACAACTCAAGAGGAAACAAGATTAAATTAATCATGCATTAGACCAATGTAGGAAGAAACATGAAAAAGAACAATGTCCATTAAATCTGGTCGACATTTGTGGATTGTGCATCAAAATTCATGCAATAAACAAATTTCCTTTGCTTCCTTCATGTAAATATGCTATGCAAGATCCAGGATCAGAAAACCCTATAGAACAACTATGTTTGGTCACAACAGAATTTCAACCCAAAATCCAACACCTTGCATGTCTGAAATTCAATACTTCTCGGTCGCATCTTCGACACATGCAATTTTTTTTGTCGTCGGTGGCATAGCGTCGGATATTCGACATGATACCGAAGTCGGTCGAAGATCCAATGCCACAAGGTGTTGCCTATTTGATAGTTATATATTTCAAAGTGTCACTAAAAAATTGCAAAAAACGTCGAATATCCGACGCCTACCGACACTTCAAGGGTCTGCCTTCCGACGGGCTGAAGTGTCAGAGTCATGGCCATACTGTCGGTGTTTTTTTCTGGAAAGCATCGAATATCCGATGCCTATCGACACTTGAAGGGTTGGCCTTCCGATGGGCGGAAGTGTCTGAGTCATGAAAATGGCGTCGAAGTTTTCCTGAAAGCGTGAAATACTCGACGGGAAAGGTGTCAGAGGTTTAATAAAAAGCGTCGGTTGAGCGTCAACTGAAGGTGTCGGATCTTTAACAAAAGCGTCGAAACACCATCGGAAAAGTGACGCCTAGTGGTAGATTTAACAAAAAAAAATTGATACGTTTCCATCCAAGAAGCGGTGTAGTGTAGTTCACTTAAACATGTATTGACAGTGGTAACATTTGAATGTCTTAAACGCACGAATATTTTGTGATATTTTACAAGAAGATGGGAAATTTCAAGATGTTTTACTTGTACCTTATATGTATGAAAAATATGATTTCCATCTATCAAATGACACACTCGGGCCATGGTAAGCAAGTTATCTTCACCAAATACTTAATAATTATTTCATATTTAATAGATGGTTCAAAGCTTTCACTTGGAAAAGTTGATCACAAAAATAAATTGTATGTTTTTTCAAACTTTTTGCTTAAAACTCCTACTTTAGCTTTGTTAATGCATTCTAATGATGTTAGTAAGTTATGGCATGATATGTTTGGGCATATTAACTTACGTTAATTACATCAATTAATCAAACAATACGGGATAGTGGGTTGCCACCTATATCCTTCTTAGATGGATTTTGTCCAATATGTACTCTTGGTAGGAACCTTGAAGAGAGATTTGAGAAAGGAAAGACTAAGAGAGCCACATCACTTCTTGAGTTTGCCCGGTGACATTACTGGTCCCTTTCCTCACCTATCTATGAATAAATAAATATATGTACTTACTAGTAACCTTCATTGATTACATATCTATATACACAAAGGTCTACTTCTTAAAACACAAAGCTGATGTGTTTGCTTGTCTTCAATATTTTAAAGATCTTGCAGAGAAACAATCTGGTAAGGGGATCAATATCCTTCACATAGATAATGGTGGAGATTATTCCAATAAATATGTAAATAATCTATATCCTTTGCATTTACAGTTCTTTACCTAACAACTCTTATGACATATTAGTATGGTATGCTTCTATATATATTTTTCATTCTAGAGCACACACTCTACCGATGATCATTGAATTTTCTGCATCAAAATAATCTAATTAGTGTTTTAGATATGATATATTTTCAATCAACATGTCCAAATGAGTGATGATATAGAATCATTTTGTCAAACATATAAATAAAATGCATGCTCAAGTCCAAGTCAACCAAAGGACTAAAATGTAAAATATAAATAGTTTGTGGATGCCCAATGGAGATATAAATCACTTAAGAAGAACTTAGGACATTATAAAGGATAGAAAAATAGTTTAGTTGTCAATTAAAGATAAGAGCCAGAGAGAAGCTTTGTTATTTACAAAGAACTTCATAAATGCAATAAAGGATACCAAGGAGTGTTATGAAATGGTGCAAATAAGAGTCTTAGATGGCATAAAGTCCAATAATGTTGAAAAATGTGACACTATGAAGAAGTATTAGTATAATTGAGTAGAATTCTAGAAGGATATGTTGAGATTACACATGAGATTCCAAGTTATTTTCCTCCAAAGAGGAATATTGGGAACAAGATAGACATAATTAATTCATCCATGTATGTACATGCTTCAATAATTACTCTTCTTCATATTACTCCATTTATCCTTCAAGTTAAATGGCATACACAACTTGTCAAGTATTGGTTTCCCATGTTCGAATATCCATTTCCATGGGATTACATTGGTTATCTCATTGGAAATATGATCTGCATACTTTTCTTTGTGAAGAAAAACTTCCCTCAAAATGAGCCAATTGGATTCTATAGCATATTACTAAGTTTTTTGCTAAGCTAGAAGGGATGTTTTTTAAGAACGTACATGGAAATCAAAATTTTCACCTAGAATGGTAGATGCATATAATTTTAAATATTCATCATGCATGGAAATCACACATTGCAATAGTACAATGATCACAAAGTGCAATAGCATACAAGCATCAGATGTGCCACACCCCTGTGCAATAGCATATCATGCACAGACCTAGAAAACACCACTAACTTATACAAGAAATTTACAAAAGATCAAAGGTATGCAAGCTTTACCAATGGACCAGCTAGCAAAGAAGTTCCAGAATTTGCAATACAAACACAACCTCCAACATAGAAACCTACAACAAAATGTTCATAAAATGCCATCAATATTTTCATAAGATTCCTTAAGAAGCAATCATGTGCCCAATTGAATAAGATGGACTGTATGCTGACCTGTTGATTGATCATCAATGAGAAAGTCCCCCATGTCAAACTAAAGGAAATAGCAAAATCGATTTATTAGAGTATATTAATCCCATGACATACCTACTAGTAACTATGACTCATACAAAGAACATGGTATGCATGTGTTTATCCTTAAATATAGTCAATCTTAAACCTGGAAAACTAACTTGATTCTATTACATACCTTCTAGTAACCCTTTCGAGTAATAGGAGCATATTGATGTTTACCCTTGAAGTGATTAGGATCAACACCACCAAAATTCATGGTTGCAAATGGGATTTCTTCAATAAAAACATTTTTTCCTTGGGAAAGAACCTCGAAACTGTTTCCAACAAATGTGAAAATGTTGCCTTTAGCGAAAAGATGTCATACCAAATCTAGTGATCTATCATTGTAAATCAATGAAAATGACTGATACTCTTTTTCAGGCCATGGATACCTCTAGAATATTGCCTGAAAACAACAAAAATAAACAGTTTTTATAACATAAGCATTCAAACAATGCCTTCCAAAAATAAATTAGCAAATAGATCTTTATTTTTTCAAGCAGATCTCAATACTTTGTTACCATAACAATATACTCATGCAGAATAATAGGGAAACAACGCTTCATATACCATTTTCCTCATAAGTCCATCTATCTTTTTCTGTCTTTTGACCTTTCATATTCCCATCAAACTCAAATGCCTATCATATTTCTTGTAATAAAATGCCTACATTTAATTTTGTTGTCCTAGCTATATGGAATTGGTAAAGTATTACCAAGGGGCCAGTTATCATGATAAATCAAACTATTTAAGGTAATTATTTAGATCAAATAAAACAAAGTTCGCCTCAATGTATGATAATCATCATCATCAACTAAATGTATGTGTGTGCACATGCATAAATACCCAATACACAGCTCAATCAAACAAAAGAAAATGTAATTATACCTTGATTTGTGGATCTTCACGCTGCCTTCTTATGCTTTACCTTTGAAAACATCATTCAACATTCTTCATTTTTTGTGTTGTTGCAATAGTTTCATGTTAGGACCCATCAAATAAATTTATGTTTGTTTATGAAAATAACAAAACCAATCTAAATAAATACAATTCTATTACAATGTAAATTACAATACTATTCAACAATTCAAGTAAATTAATTGTTATGAATAGATCACCTGATAAAACATGGATAACCAAAAATACTATGTATATAAGGCCATCGATCTAATAAAAATGCCATTTCTTGCCTCTTAAATATGGAAATGTTTCTCAACACTATGTGTAACAAGTTCCAATGGAGGAGTCAAATAGCAATAGTGAAAATTACACAGTAAAAATATAGAAATAGATGTTTTTTAATGTATTATTCCTTACCATTCATTGAGCTCCTCTCTATTTCGAGAATAATTTAATATTCTCTACTAAAAAGGACCAACCACGTGAAGGTGGAAGCTCTTATGGCCCCTTCCCCCCCCTCACATCACTCTCAACTCCCCAAACCGAATGCCTATACTTGCAAATAACAATTTATTTCACTATTTCACAATGTAAATAACAATGCATCTACAATGCAAATTATTTCACTCAACAGTTGAAAAATGATTTCATTAAATCATTCTTTAAAACATTCATTAAACCATTCAATCATTCAACAGCTGAAAAAATCATTCATTAAACCATTCATTAACTCATTCATTAAAACATTAATTTAGTCAATGGCAGAAAAAAAAAATATCAGTAAACAATTCAGTAAAGCATTCATTCATGAAACAGAGGAAAAAAGCATTAATTTTTTTTATATAAATAAGAATTACCCAAAATTTGTTTAGTCACTTCCTTTTTACTTTTCTTCTCTTTAAATATTTAGTTAGAGTCACATCTTCGGGAATCTGATCATCGGTATCCCTACTAGTCTGCTTGCAATGTTGAACTTCAAGCGAGGGGCAATGAATTTCTGCAATAATGTCAAAATCTTTCATTAATATATTTATATTTTGATAAATACGAGTAATTCATTTAAAAAACATTACGAATGTGTGTTTTTACCTACCATGTGCACATCAACATGTTCAACATTATCTCGTACTTGCCCAACATGTTCCATGTTATGATCTGCAGCTACATGCTCTGTAGTTGAATTGTGTAGAATTAGAATTAATGTTCATCATATGCAATGGTCTATAAAAAAATAGTAGCACATTAATAAATTCATTACCAGGATGAGAAGCATGATCTTCGTTTGGTTGGTCATGTACTACATCCTTGACATGAACGTGATCATTACTTTCCTACACAAAAAGGAATAAATAATTTATGTTAGTTTATTTATAAGGAACAAATTGCATGAGCATTAATAAATTATCATTAAACTATACATTTTTCACATACCTGGGCACCAGATGGATCAGCAGAAGATCGTGCAATATTCACAGAAAAGCTTCTCTGGTGTTCAACAACGATGTCAAAGCCATGTTCGAAGCCAAGCTTCATGTAATACGCACTGGGAAATTCCTTGAACTGGTCGACCTTCATATTTGCATGATGTCATTAATTTTAAATCCTTTTGTCAGAACAAAACAAAAATAATAATCTGTATGATATTTGGATGCGGATTCGGATTTTGCGATACTTACATATCGGGCCGCCAAGTTGGAGTAACCACCAGGCCCAAGCTTGTGTTGGCCAATTTTTTCAATTCTTGCCTTTGTGGCCTTAGATGTGTCCAAGAGCCTAATTAAGTTTTTAAATACATTAGTCAATGTACCAAAATTGATATAAAAACTAGTAATAATAAGGCTTACCACTACATTTTGGAATGTGTTACATACCTCCCTGTTCCACCTCTTGGTATATTTCCTGATTTTCTCAGGCCCTTCTCTTTTCCATCTTCCACCAGGGCTTTCCACTCCATAGATGGAATCATTGGAGGGCGCTCATACCTAGGGTTCCTTTCTAGGTGAACCCTATATTGGTCTTGGGCAATATTTAGATGTTTTTCAGCCTTCTGTAGTACCTTTTATGTATCAAAGGTATATTTTCCGAACAGACTAACCAAGCGATTAGTCAAATCATCCTTTAAATATTTTGGCTACTTGTTCCACATTGTGCGAATGGTGGGCCCAAAAATCTCCAAGGCCAAATCATTCATGTGTTTATAAAATATATCATTTCCTGCAAAACATTATTGCCATCATTAGTCAACATTAGAAAATATTATCGGTATATTGAACACAAATTATAAAAAATAAATTGAACAGTCTATAATGACCTGGAATCCTCTCTATCTTTATTGGAACCAGTTCTTCATTCACCAAAAATGTACACTTTATTGAACCAGTGCTAGTCACACGAGAAGATCCAGGAAATGCTTCCACATCTCTATCTAGCCCTGCATCCACCCCTTCTTCTGCAGCATCTATTGTGGGTGGGGCAACATCGGTTGCACTCTCCGCTACCCTTGGTGGTGTCGCATAGTGTGTTGCTGATTGTTCAGTGGACAATATGGGAGCAGTATGTGGTGTACGTGGAGTGGTTTGTCCACTGGGACCAACATTGCCTTGACCACCACTGATAATATCCATAGCGCACTATAAATTAAACCCATTGTATTATAAGTTCAACAACATATAAAATCAAATATTATAAAGTTTTTATAAATGAATTTACATTTTTATTCATTAACTTACATCCACTTGTTTATGTTGCTATAACAACAATTGAATCCTTTGTTCGAGCCCTTCTGCTAGTGGAACTGCCAATGTCAGACGAATCAGTTCCTCATTTTGTTTTTCCCTTGTCCTGTGTAGCACCCTCAACGGGTCTACAGACTCTCTAATTTCACTATCTCTCATCAACCAAGAGACCTCATTCTATAAAGATTTTTGAGACGTCGTTTTATAAATGGAATCCCCTGTCTGCAATTGAAATATATAAAAAATGCTTAGTCTTTGAAAATATAGTGTGCACAAATAATTATATTAGGATTACATCTAGGATTACCTGATGTCTAGCTGAGCGCATGGTCTGATCAATAGATGGGGATTTACCTCAATCAGCCACTTGCAAAAAAAGTAGAGAACATTATCACAATGAACACAATATGTATAAGCTAACAAATATAGAACAAAAACAAAAATAAACACTATGCTGCATGTTTTATACGTGTACATTTTTGAAGTATTTAGAATGTGGAATTACATTTAGGTTAAATGGTTGCCTTGAGTCTTCAGTCGTCTGATCAACAGCTGGGGACTTTCCCCAGTCAATCTGCAAAAAAGGTAGACAACATTACCATCATGAACGCAACCATAAAAACGAAAGAATACATAACAAAATAAACATAATGCGTCACGATATACATGTTTACGATTTTAAAGTATTTGAAATGGAGAATTACATTCATGTTTGGCTGTTGCCCTGATGCTGTAGTCGGCTGATCAATAGCCGGTTGGCTTCCCTTATCAACACTCTACATGGAAAATCAATAATATTATATAAAATAACCTAATATACTAATGAAAATACATAACAACGTATCTGTATGTCCATCCTAAATTTAATATTACATTGGCAATATCGACGTATACATACTGCCTTGACTCGGGTCGACAAACATCTACAGAGATGGAGGTGCCCCTAAGAGAACCCTGCATCAAAAACATACTAAAAGTTACATAAGGAAACATGAAAAATAGATAATTTTAATTATATGCTAATAAAAATTCCTATAGACGTTAAAATAATTAATAAAAGGGTGGTTAAATTGTTTGTTGTACCACAACCATACTAACATTGTTTGTATGTACACGATTCAAATTGTAATCAATAAGTAGTTCTTCGCCAGCAGCTATTGATTTAATTGCACATACAAAGACACGGTTTCCTTCACGCGACTCGAATATGCAGTTGGGTTGCTTTAATGTAGACCCTAGTTGTGTACTGTTTATAAACCCCGTAATATTACCGGTTTTTTTTTGCCTTCTGTCCATGCACATCGTTGCTCCTTTATTTTGAGCTTTGTCTTTCAGTTGTATATAATTCGTTGACAACCCATTTCTATGCATACTTTGTGTATATTGGACCAGGATCATACAATCACTGTAGTTGTAATAGGGTCCAATATACTCCATCAATTCTGTACATCTACTGTATCCAACCTTTATGTCGTCCATGCAAAACAAGTCCAATCCATGCAATGAGGGCGGTGCAATTCTATATATCCTCTCATTCACACAAAAATCGGTGTTTACTTTAGGAAGATCGCTCGGCACCCATTGTTTCACTAGGTGTTGGTACCTTAAGGGCAAGTTGACGTCTCCCACTATCTCATCATCATAGGAACATGACCCCCCTCATTGGAGAAAAAAATTCATGCGTTTGTCGAATTTTCTTCTGATCTTCTGACATGTAGTTGATCTAGCCCATGTAGACCTACTAGATATCTCACTTTCATCTAGCCTTCCCAAACTCCCTTCACTGGAGGAATATAGGTCTGACAAATACCTGTTTGGTTCTACTTGCATCGTGGCCAAAAAAAATTTGGCATAAGCATAGCAAAATACCAGCAAAAAAACGTGGAAAGACTTATAAGAAAAAAAACTTGGAAAGACTTGTAAGCCAAAAAATTGTTAAAGAAAAAGCTTCTCAAGAATGAGTTTGGTTAATAGGTGTGGGAATTTGGTAGCCCTAAAAATTCTAATGTGTGCCCCTCTTTTGGTTACATACAAGTCTCCATTCTAACTTATTGCTTGCATTGCCTTTTGCTAACATGAATTGGGTAGGATTCATAAGCTTCATATGTATAGGCTTGTGGCCATTGTACTTTAGCCTTTCAACGTTGTGAAGCTTGAGACGATATGTTATGAATATGCATCACATATAACACTGCAATTTATGCCAATATATGTCTATACAAAACCTAGAGGTTCTCCTTTAATGGACTATCTCCTTCAAAGAACATATCTCCTTTAAGTGGTTTTTAGTTTTCCCATGAATGATTTTGTGATGTTGTAGATCATTATCCATTTTACCTAATATGTTTTATGATATTTTCCATGTTTTCTAGGGTGCACATACTTGTTGTTGATGGATTCTTTTGCTTGAAAGTTGAACTGCCTAAAAGTGCACAGATCTCATCTAGGACCCTTTAAGAGTCATAATAACAACTATTGTTATAGGATTTTATTCTCCTAATGAAACACCAAAACCATACTTATCGGTTAATATTTGCGTAGGGATGTTTTTCTGATCTCTCCCATAATTTATGATACTAATGGGATTGTATGTAAAAATTCATGTATGCCCTAAGAATTCTTATGTATGCCCCTCTTTTAGTTACATACAATTCTCCATTCTCACTTATTGCTTGCATTTCCTTTTGCTAACATTGTCTTTTCCTTTTACTGGCCTAAACCCTTTTCAACAATAATAGTTGCAGATTTAATCAAGTGTTTTTCTACCAAGGTGGTTGAGTCAACTGATTTGACCCCAAACCGAGTTAACTCGGCCTTTGAAATGATTGGAGATACAAGTTTGGTACCGAACCAAGCAAATCAGGGTATGACTGAATGGATCGGTAACAAAATGGTCAATTCGTCCCAATCCGTACTAAATTGACCAAGTGAATGTGGGAATGCACAGGCCACACACATGACACTTCAATTCAAAAAAAAATTAACCTAGAAATATAAACATCTAGACTCTAAACCTACTTCATTGTTGAGTCAATTAGCTTTGTATAATTCCTATACATCATAAAACTATTTGGAGTAAAACACAACTTGCTTTGTAGGCCCTAGATGCCACCCATGTGCACAATAGTCAATCTATAAAGTAGCCCCCGAATACAAAATTGCTCTTCACAAAATAGGGCATGAACCATGTGAACAACCTTCCAAGTGGACCAGCTCAATGAGTAACCTCCAAGCATGTAATATCTCTCATGAAATGGTGTATAAAATAGTGTAATCATGCTTCAAATGATCACCTTCTCCTTTGGTAGGGCTGAACACTGCCCTTATGCATGTGTCTCCAAGGGTGAATGTTCCTCAAATAATGAGATAAGGCCTTCCTCTAACAATAAACCAATACACCAAGGTGAATTGGCCCTATTTAGGCCTTCCAGAACAAACTTGGTATTTTCAATGTCACACTAGGAGCAATGTTGGGCGGTCCTATGGGCATAAACAACTCTAGAATCAAGTATGAGCATCAAAGGGACAAATCTGAGCACTTTATAGTAATGGACAAATAATGATGTTGAGTTCTTGG
>LPNX010162991.1:300683-313936 GCA_001517045.1 Pseudotsuga menziesii | reverse complement strand
AGTTCTCATATAGTTAAAAGCTTAGTAGATGCCTTTGGTAAAATTGGTAAGAACACACGGTCAAAGGACCGCAATGCAGCTCGTCGTGTGTTGTCACAAGAAATGATAATAAGAACACTAGGAAATTGTTAGGGATAAAGATGATAAATCCTTCTGGACCAAGTTCTCATATAGTTAAAAGCTTAGTAGATGCCTTTGGTAAAATTGGTAAGAACACACGGTCAAAGGACCGCAATGCAGCTCGTCGTGTGTTGTCACAAGCAATTGTAAATAAGAACACTAGGGTCCTTCGTTTACTCAAGCCTACATCTAAACTAGTTAATTTGAATGTAAAAACCCTCCGTAGGTATTCTATTAGAAGAGAACATCTCGACACAACCTCCCAAACAGATTTTTGGGCCTTTATTGGTCGGTTGCCACGTCATGACATGAAGCTAGTTGATGCAATAAAGGGACTAGTGCAGAGTTTTTGGCATGATCACACAAGGCCTTCTTCAAACCGGAAGGAATTACTAAAACTGAGAAGGGGTTCAAAGGACCGTGAACCACATATTAAGCATCTTCTTGATATAACATAGAGAGAACTATACGAGAAATTTAGGAATGAACATAGACAATTGAATTTGGGGCAAAGATATTTTGAGAAATGTAAGCCCTGGTATGTTAGAATAAATACTCTTCGTAACACTTGTTGTTGTAGATACCATGTAGAATATGAATATTACTATGAAACATTTTTGTACATTCATCGTGTGTTGCATACTAACCATGTGTAGGATTGCTCCTTGACACTACCACCGACCTCATCAAGAGAATTCATTCATAGTATCATGTGCAATAGGCCTGAGGGGCAAACTTACTATGCAAAATCCTGTTTGGATGGAACTTGCTCCAACTGTGCTGGAATGGCATTATTGAGCCAATGTATGCACGAGACTGGAGACAATGAATTTGGGAATATGGTTACAGACATGAAAAGTTTCAAATATATCAGCTATGAAATAGTCCCAGGGAAAGAAAGCAAAAAAATACAATTGGTGACATCTCAGGTACATGCATTTATCTATAAAATTATGTTTGAACAGTTGCATTTCATTCCTTAATTACAAAAAAAACTGATATTTAGATCATTTTGTGTCAACAGGTACAAGTTAGTGTCTTCGTCAAGGAATTTATTGAAAAGACACGTCAATATGTTCAGCATGTCCACTTGGCACGATGGCAGGATGAGAAGTTTAGAATATGCAGAGATACATTTCCTCGTGGTACTATACTTTCAGTTGTTGATTTTGCCGAGAACTACACTCTGCAACCTCAAAATGAGATCCAAAGTCAGTATTATCACTCTGAGCAGGTTTCCTTGATGGTGCATATCACATATAGGCATGGCCCAAACAGTAGTGAAGAGCAAAGAGAAATTCTAAAGGAATATCACTTCTACATAAGTGATGATAGGTGCCATGACTTCCACTATGTACGCCATTGCTTCATCATGTTCTATGATCATTTGAAGTGTAGGGACATACAGATGGATCAACACTAGATTTGGTCTGATGGATGTGCTGGTCAGTTCAAAAATGCATGCATATTTCAATGGTTGTGTTCAATGCATAAAAACTACAAAGTTCCACATATGTGGAACTATTTTGAGACTGGGCATGGTAAATGAGAGCATGATGGAGCTGGAGCATGTGTCAAAACAGCCCTACGAAGAGAGGAATTGAAATTATCTACAATATCTACTAATCGAAATTCTCAATCTATAGTCAGGTGGTGCACGTCAGTAATGGGAGAGGAATCAACTATGCGAGTAGAATCCACAAGAAAGAGACACGTGGAGAGATTTTTTTGGGAGGTGGTAGACATAGATCATTCACATGCATGGGAATGCAAGACTGTTCCTGGGACTCGTGGCTTTCATTTGGTTCGAAGCTCTGATAACCCAGTATTTGAAATTTGGACCAGAAAACTCGCTTGTTTTTGCCCGCCTTGCTGTGATGGTGACTGGGATGTGTGCGAATCATTGGATTGGGTTGATGGATGGGATCGCATATCACTTCCACTTGATCAGCGTACGATTGTTGAGTTAACTCTGTTGGAAGAAGACCAATCGTCTATTTCTATAGATTTTGATCATGTATCAGACCTTGTACAACCTGGTATGATGCATTTCCTTAACATTTTTTTGTAAAATTTACGTAGTTTTGAAACTCACATTAATGGCCTTGTATCACATGAAAAATATTTGATCATATACCTACAATCATACTATGCAGGACACATATACGCAGTGGTTGCCTCAAAAGATAGTGAATGGGGTGGTGATTACTGGTTGGCACGTTGTATAGAGGGAAAGCAAACCCTCATTATGTCCATGACTGATGATGAAAACAACCACTTCCCCATCGGCTCTATGGTTGTTAAAGGTGAATATCTTACACATGACAACAATGCAAGAAAGAAGGGTGGATATGTTTATAGGGATTACAAACCAGGTGCAAGTGTGTATCACTTTACCAACTTAATCATTGGTACAAACCTCCAGGTACGAACAATGCCTAGTCAGAATTCATCGAAGGTACGCTACTTCTTACCGGATACAGAGCACGAGAGACTAATGGAGACCATCATTATAAGAGATGATCCGGAGGCCTTGGTTTTATGATAATAGGTGGGATCTAGCATGATGAGGTATGTATCATTATTGTAATTTTCCCATGTATGTTTCTTATGAATATGTCAATTTTGTGTTCTTGTACGCTACTTCTTACCAGATACATAGCACGAGAGACTAATGGAAACCATCATTATAAGAGATGATCCGGAGGCCTTGGTTGTATGATATTAGGTGGGATCTAGCATGCTGAGGTATGTACATCATAATTTTAATTTTCCCATGTATGCTTCTTATGAATATGACAATTTTGTGTTCTTGTACGCTACTTCTTACCAGATACATAGCACGAGAGACTAATGGAGACCATCATTATAAGAGATGATCTGGAGGCCTTGGTTGTATGAAATTAGGTGGGATCTAGCACAATGAGGTATGTATCATAATTTTAGTTTTCCCAAATTAGGTATGGATCTAGCACAAAGTGGGAAATTCTCTTGTATGTCAAGTTAATGAACATGCCAAATTTTACGTATGATCAATAAACCATATATATCAATATTGTCAATGTTTTCAGCCGATATATACAACTAGGATGATGGAAACAAGATGCCGAAATGATAACCCTACCTAGGAAACCCTAATCCTAACCCTAATCTTATCTTACTGTCACGACTCAATTCATAATCACTCTAATGTCGAACTCAACTTTTTCAAATCCGGTGGACTTATGCTTCAAATCATGTTGATTCATGAAGTTGACTTTAGTGTGCATGTACTGAGATCATTGAAACCTTTAAATATAATAGTTTTTTCATATGTTATTTCTGTGCTTAGGCAATCATACTTATAGATGAAGCATTATATATATTTCATTTGAAAATGCATTGCGCATAGTCCTTAGTTTAATTATGCTCATTATTCATGTTTGCATATCGAAAATATTAATGTGTTTCAATCAAGTAAACACTTTTACACCATACATTCGAAATCCCACTTGACATTTGTGTTTGCAAGTATATGATACCTAGTACGTTGTTATGATGCAAGTGAAAAGTAACATCAAAATGTGATATACCTTGGGTATTTATTAGTTGGTTTCAATGCAATACATTGTATTATGGTTTAAATTTGGTGATTTACATCCCATATTGCCTCCTAACAAAGCTTTTTCCTATAGACACATGATTATAATTGGAATGTTTTCTGGATTATCAAGAATGGGAGTGAATGTCATGCAATATTGAATTATAATGATGGAAACATAATTGGGATTTAATGGACACATTTAATATTACATGAACCTAATTTATTTGATGTGATCCGTTGATTTGGATCATTTTGGTTTTCTAAAAAGGCTAGAGTTCAATGTAAGCAATTTCTTATTGTAATTAAATACTAAATTATAATATGTAATAATCAGTTCTATGCACTTTTCAAGCGTTCCCACATAACAAATGCCTAAACACGCTTGCACGACCCACTGAAAGCCCTTTTTTATGCACAGTTTCCATTCTATGCCCCAGGTAGGGATTCGACAGGTGTCCCTGAAAGCATGTAGGAGGTGGGATTCAACGTGCCACAGAATTATGACCGTTGCTTCGATCGATGGACCGTCAGCTCCGTTGGATTCAAGACATCGGGATAGTGCTAGGGTGGCCCTCTAATCTTGTTCCATGGAGAAGAGACCATTATTTTGGTCAATTTTGGAAACTAGGGTTTTGCTCAGTATGTGAACGTGAAATTATTGCACATGGGGGTCAAATTCGCATATTGCTCGACTGTGAAGGTGTAGCTAGCGTTCCCACATAACACATTCCTAAACACACTTGTACGACCCACCGAAAGCCCTTTTTGATACATGGTTTCCATTCTATGCCCCGGGTAGGGATTCAACAGGTGTCCCTGAAAGCCTGTAGGAGGTGGGATTCAACGTGCCACAGAATCATGACCATTGCTTGGATCGATGAACCGTCAGCTCCGTTGGATTCAGGACATCGGGATAGTGTTAGGGTGGCCCTCTAATCTAGTTCCATGGAGAACAGACCATTATTTTGGTCAATTTTGGAAACTAGGGTTTTGCTCAGTATGTGAACGTGAAATTTTTGCACATGGGGGTCAAATTCGCATATTGCTCGACCTTGAAGGTGTGGCTAGCGTTCCCACATAACACATGCCTAAACACACTTGTACGACCCACCAGAATCCATTTTTGATACACGGTTTCCATTCTATGCCCCGGGTAGGGATTCAATAGGTGTCCCTAAAAGCCTGTAGGAGGTGGGATTCAACGTGCCACAGAATCATGACTGTTGCTCACATCGAAAAACCGTCAGCTCCGTTGGATTCAAGACATCGGGATAGTGCTAGGGTGGCCCTCTAATCTGGTTCCATGGAGAAGAGACCATTATTCTGGTCAATTTTGGAAACTAGGGTTTTGCTCACTATGTCAACGTGAAATTTTTGCACATGGGGGTCAAATTCGCATATTGCTCGACCGTGAAGGTGTGGCTAGTGTTCCCACATAACACATGCCTAAACATGCTTGTAAAACCCACCGAAATCCCTTTTTGATACACGGTTTCCATTCTATGCCCCGGGTAGGGATTCAACAGGTGTCCCTGAAAGCCTGTAGGAGGTGGGATTCAACGTGCCACAGAATCATGACCGTTGCTCGGATCGATGAACCATCAACTCTGTTGGATTCAGGACATCGGGATAGTGCTAGGGTGGCCCTCTAATATGTTTCCATGGAGAAGAGACCATTATTTTGGTCAATTTTGGAAACTAGGGTTTTGCTCAGTATGTGAACGTGAAATTTTTTCACATGGGGGTCAAATTCGCATATTGCTCGACCGTGAAGGTGTGGCTAGCGTTCCCACATAACACATGCCTAAAAATGCTTGTACGACCCACTGGAAGCCCTTTTTGATACACGGTTTCCATTCTATGCCTCGGGTAGGGATTCAACAGGTGTCCCTGAAAGCCTGTAGGAGGTGGGATTCAGCGTGCCACAGAATCATGATCGTTGCTCAGATCAATGAAACGTTAGCTTCGTTGGATTCAAGACATCGGGATAGTTCTAGGGTGGCCCTCTAATCTGGTTCCATGGAGAAGAGACCATTATTTTGGTCAATTTTGGAAACCAGGGTTTTGCTCAGTATGTGAACATGAAATTTTTGCACATGGGGGTCAAATTTGCATATTGCTCGACTGTGAAGGTGTGGCTAGTGTTCCCACATAACACATGCCTAAACACGCTTGTATGACCCATCGGAAGCCCTTTTTGATACACGATTTCCATTCTATGCCCCGGGTAGGGATTCAACAGGTGTCCCTGAAAGCCTGTAGGAGGTGGGATTCAACGTGCCACAGAATCATGACTGTTTCTCGGATCGATGATCCGTCAGCTCCATTGGATTTAGGACATCGAGATAGTGCTAGGGTGGCCCTCTAATCTGGTTCCATGGAGAAGAGACCATTATTTTGGTCAATTTTGGAAACTAGGGTTTTGCTCAGTATGTGAACGTGAAATTTTTGCACATAGGGGTCAAATTCGCATATTGCTCGACCGTGAAGGTGTGGCTAGAATTTCCACATAACACATGCCTAAACACGCTTGTATGACCCATCGAAATCCCTTTTTGATACACGATTTCCATTCTATGTCCCGGGTAGGGATTCAACAGGTGTCCCTGAAAGCCTGTAGGAGGTGGGATTCAACGTGCCATAGAATCATGACCATTGCTCGGATCGATGAACCATCAACTCCGTTGGATTTAGGACATCGGGATAGTGCTAGGGTGGCCCTCTAATCTGGTTCCATGGAGAAGAGACCATTATTTTGGTCAATTTTGGAAACTAGGGTTTTGCTCAGTATGTGAATGTGAAATTTTTGCACATGGGGGTCAAATTCGCATATTGCTCGACCATGAAGGTGTAGCTAGAGTTCCCACATAACACAGGCCTAAAAACGTTTGTACAACCCATCGAAAGTCCTTTTTGATACACGGTTTCCATTCTATGCCCCAGGTAGGGATTCAACAGGTGTTCCTGAAAGCCTGTAGGAGGTGGGATTCAATGTGCCATAGAATCATGACCGTTGCTCGGATCAACGAACCGTCAACTCCGTTGGATTCAGGACATCGAGATAGTGCTAGGGTGGACCTATAATCTAGTTCCATGGAGAATACACCATTATTTTGGTCAATTTTGGAAACTAGGGTTTTGCTCAGTATGTGAACGTGAAATTTTTGCACATGGGGGTCAAATTCGCATATTGCTCGACCGTGAAGGTGTGGCTAGCGTTCCCACATAACACATGCCTAAACATGCTTGTACAACCCACCAAAATCCCTTTTTGATACACGGTTTCCATTCTATGCCCCAGGTAGGGATTCAACAGGTGTTCCTAAAAGCTTGTAGGAGGTGGGATTCAATGTGCCACAGAATCATGACCGTTGCTCGGATCGATGAACCATCAACTACGTTGGATTCAGGACATCGAGATAGTGCTAGGGTGGCCCTCTAATCTAGTTCCATGGAGAAGAGACCATTATTTTGGTCAATTTTGGAAACTAGGGTTTTGCTCAGTATGTGAACGTGAAATTTTTGCACATGGGGGTCAAATTCGCATATTGCTCGATCGTGAAGGTGTGGCTAGATTTCCCACATAACACATGCCTAAACACGCTTGTATGACCCATTGGAAGCCCTTTTTGATACACGGTTTCCATTCTATGCCCTGGGTAGGGATTCAACAGGTGTCCCTGAAAGCCTATAGGAGGTGGGATTCAACGTGCCACAGAATCATGACCGTTGCTCGGATCGATGAACCATCAAATCCGTTGGATTTAGGACATCAGGATAGTGCTAGGGTGGCCCTCTAATCTAGTTCCATGGAGAAGAGACCATTATTTTGGTCAATTTTGGAAACTAGGGTTTTGCTCAGTATGTGAACGTGAAATTTTTGCACATGGGGGTCAAATTCGCATATTGCTCGATCGTGAAGGTGTGGCTAGATTTCCCACATAACACATGCCTAAACACGCTTGTATGACCCATTGGAAGCCCTTTTTGATACACGGTTTCCATTCTATGCCCTGGGTAGGGATTCAACAGGTGTCCCTGAAAGCCTATAGGAGGTGGGATTCAACGTGCCACAGAATCATGACCGTTGCTCGGATCGATGAACCATCAAATCCGTTGGATTTAGGACATCAGGATAGTGCTAGGGTGGCCCTCTAATCTAGTTCCATGGAGAAGAGACCATTATTTTGGTCAATTTTGGAAACTAGGGTTTTGCTCAGTATGTGAACGTGAAATTTTTTGCACATGGGGGTCAAATTCGCATATTGCTTGACCGTGAAGGTGTGGCTAGAGTTACCACATAACACATGCTTAAACATGCTTGTACGGCCCATCGAAAGCCCTTTTTGATACACGGTTTCCATTCTATGCCCTGGGTAGGGATTCAACAGGTGTCCCTGAAAGCCTGTAGGAGGTGGGATTCAACGTGCCACAGAATCATGACCGTTGCTCGGATCGACGAACCGTCAGCTCTGTTGGATTCAAGACATCGGGATAGTGCTAGGGTGGCCCTTTAATCCGGTTCCATGGAGAAGAGTCCATTATTTTGGTCAATTTTGGAAACTAGGGTTTTGCTCAGTATGTGAATGTGAAATTTTTGCACATAGGGGTCAAATTCGCATATTGCTCAACCGTGAAGGTGTGTCTAGCGTTCCCACATAACACATGCCTAAACATGCTTGTACGACCCATCAAAATCCCTTTCTGATACATGGTTTCCATTCTATGCCCCGGGTAGGGATTCAACAGGTGTCCCTGAAATCCTGTAGGAGGTGGGATTCAACATGCCACAGAATCATGACCGTTGCTTGGATCGATAAAATGTCAGATTTGTTGGATTCAAGACATCGGTATAGTGCTAGGGTGGCCCTCTAATCTAGTTCCATGGAGAAGAGACCATTATTTTGGTCAATTTTGGAAACTAGGGTTTTGCTCAGTAAGTGAATGTGAAATTTTTGCACATGGGGGTCAAATTCGCATATTACTCGACCGTGAAGGTGTGGCTAGCGTTTCCACATAATACATGCCTAAACAAGCTTGCACGAAGCATCGAAAGTCCTTTTTGATGCACGGTTTCCATTATATGCCCCGGGTAGGGATTCAACAGGTGTGCCTGAAATTCTAGAGGAGGTGGGATTCAACGTGCCATAGAATCATGACCGTTGCTCGGATCGACAAACCGTCAGCTCTGTTGGATTTCAGACATCGAGATATTTCTAGGGTGGACCTCTAATTTGCTTCCATGGAGAAGAGACCATTATTTTGGTCAATTTTGGAAACTAGGGTTTTGCTCAGTAAGTGAATGTCCAATTTCTGCACATATGGGTCGACTTTGCAAATTCCTTGACCGTGAATGTGTGGCTAGCATTCCCACATGGAACCTGCCTAAACATGCTTGCACGACCCACTAAAATCCCTTTTTGATGCACGGTTTCCACTCTATGCCCCGGTTAGGGATTCAATGGGTGTCCCTCAAAGCCTGTGGGAGGTGGGATTCAACGTTCCATAGATTGATGACCGTTGCTCGAATCGATGAACCTTCAGCTCTGTTGGATTCAGTACATCGCGATAGTTCTAGAGTGGCCCTCTACTCTGGGTCCATGGGCAGGGGAACATTTTTTTTTTGTCAATTTTGAAAACTAGGGTTTTGCTCAATAAGTTGATGTGAAATTTTTGCACATAAAGGTCAGCTTGAAGGTGATTGTAGATCTTCCCCTCATATAAGATATGTGAGCATTTATATGATGAAATGCACGAGGAGACAATGCCATTAAGTCAGTAACCATGTAATGGAACATGTTTATGTTTAGAAACAAGTGGCCATTCTATTACGCCATTATTACAAAATATATATATCTTCACGCTACAAATGCTTCGAAAATTCCATGTACATTAATCACACATAACTTTCATCTCTTTCAAAGTTGTTACTCAAGGCCATTCATCAAAGGCCATGTACATTAACAAAATGATAAAATAATGTGCAGGACATACATAATGTGTAGGATATAGTCATAACCGTTATTTTGAATCAACCTTATAATACTCGGATACTTTTAGGTTTGATGTGTATCCCATGTACTCGTTAGATGAAAGACATCATGCCAATTTTTTATTTATTTATGTAGACCACACTGGTGCATCATTTAAGTGTGTCAACTTCGTTCATCCTTTAAACGTTTGTTAGGTTGTTATGTGGGTAAGGTGCTTTTGTATTCCACCAAGTTGGATTAGTTGATTAGCTGTGCTGGGTGCTTAAATGTGTATTAGACCTATGTTCCATATTTTGGAATACAATTTGACATTATTAATATAACATTGTATATGCAATTGGATTGTGGTAAAAAACAATTAAAATGTACATTTTTGTCATTACGTAATTTATTGTAATTGTGCATTGTTCTCAAATTTATAACTGATATCTCCATACAATCGTAAAATCTATAAAAAAATTGGGAACATTACACATAGAAACATTCTTCGCCACACATGTATAATCACACTTAAAAGACTGAACCATGAATATCTCAAAAGCCTTGATATGAAATATTTTTTATACCATGAAAGTTATAATAAAAAAATATAAGGCCTAGATCTATGGCCTGTCAATGTACATGTATCAAAAACATATTTGATGTACATGTGCAAACAAAAGTACATCTGTCCTGGACTGCGTCCCTATACTCTAACTCTGTACTGTACATAAAAATACATATTTGTCCTGGACTAACACATCAAAATTCTAACTTTCTCTTGTTTTTCCCGGACCCTGATGCTCTTTGGCTCCGTCTACGACCACTGTGCATCTCTAGCGACTGCAAATCAATGACAATATTTCTTGATTAGGTAACTGAGCTAGTACTATCCATCAATAACAAAGTTTGAAAATTTAAAATATGACTCAATTGTAAATAAAACAAAGACTCACTGCATCCGTCGGGGGTATAGGTGCCTGTGGTGTCGAGGGTGTAGGTGCCTCTGCTGTACTCGACCTTGCAGCGAGCCTCATTGCCATGATTCTCTACGAATAAAAAAAAATATGTCAATTATCTCAAGAATTATCAACATGTACATGAATGGGAAAGTATTAATCAATTATGTAAAAAATGAACATTTCACTGGAAAAACCATTTCTAGGGGATGAGGCTGGTGCTCTTCAATAGTAAGAGGAGTCATAGGTTGAACATCAACCTCAGTTGCATGCACTAATGGACCAGGGCATGGCTACATTCACCAAATGATTAAATAGTTAGACATCGTGCATGTCCAGAAACAATACAAATGAAATGTACAATTACAAATATTCAAGTAGATGTACCTCACTGTGACTTATCCCTATTGTAGATGCGGCATTGACAGCGGCATCAAAAATCCCACTAAGGTCTGGCATGGATGACTCTACATCCTGATGCTATAAACATGCGAAAATAACATTAAGAAAAACCACTTGTGAAGTGAATACATAGCTAACCAACAACTGCCATTGGAAGTGTGTACATTACCGTGGGATGAGTAGGTTGATCCTCATGCACAGCCGCTCTGTTCAAGGAAGAGGGACCTCGTCTGGTGTAAACAACCCCCTTATCTATGTTTGGACTACGGGGAGATCCATACCAAAGAGGTGGTGCAGGGATATGTGATGACTTCTGCATTCATAAAGTGTTACCATAGTTAGAAATGGATTTGAATGGATGGAATAATATGTACTGAAAAAATTACATGTTGTAATATACTTACCCCTTCCTAGGACATATCTCCACCAGGGGAGTGACCGCTTCCATCAATTTCGTGCTCCTCTTCAGATGCCTCTAGCATCTGCAAGTTTAAAATTTATATTTACATTAGCGATCTCTATAAAGGAGTGTAAAGTAAGAAATTTAAATAATTCGAACAAGATTCAATCATAACCCATGTACTTACATTCTTTAAGTAGTTGTAAATTACACCTTGGACTATGTCGTTGATATCTTCATCTTCAGCATCATGTTCCAAGTGGGGTTGCTGCAACTTCAAAAATTGTAAATATTAGACATTTTAATAAATTAATCAAGACTAACACATGCATTAACAAAATTATACATGTAATAACAAAATGACAAGTGTTTAAATATTACCTCAACTGTGGTT
Organism: Pseudotsuga menziesii; assembly: GCA_001517045.1. Classification (NCBI taxonomy): domain Eukaryota; kingdom Viridiplantae; phylum Streptophyta; class Pinopsida; order Pinales; family Pinaceae; genus Pseudotsuga; species Pseudotsuga menziesii. Next base: position 302,106 of record LPNX010162991.1, on the reverse strand, counting down.
CTCTGGGTCTTGGGTACAACCACACCGGGTGCAGTACCACCCCCGTGAGAGGCATCAAACTCCTGCAAGAGTAAATATTGCATATATATTACGAATCTTTTAATATGTTAGATATAGTATGGAACAATTAAAAATTGAGTTCAATAATAGAGTTTTAAAACAAAGTACTTACCTAACCACCAGTCATCGTAATGGTACCATGTCTTAGTCCAAGACCATAACAGGCTCCCCCACACGATGTGCAGACATGCAGCTTGCTCTGAGGCACATGGGATGTCGGTCTATCCCCACCAACAGATGTCCCTCCACCACCAGAAGCTGGTGGTTGTACACCAGCAGAGGAAGAGGGTGCTCTCTGGTCAATAGTGGCCGTGTGTCGAGAGACCATCTCAACTAGAGTAAAAAATGCATCATGTGTCTGGGCAACCATGTCATGTGCAGGAGGGATGTCTGCCCTCGGTAGCTGGGCACCGGGTTCATGTATCTGTGGATTGGAATCTCTATGCCTAGCATGGGGTCGATGTTGGGGCATTCCCCTACCAACTCCCTGGAAGCCCAACATGTCAAAATAGTTGACATGTTTCCCCATCACAAACTCTGTATACAATTTTCGGAGGAAGTACATCGGTACTTCCCTATTGTTGTGAGGGGGGATGTCAAAAACCATGTACCACCTATCCATCCAGTTGTCTCTGATGGGTGGAAAAGTGCACCACTCAATAGAAATATGTGTCCTACTGATCTCCGGGATGTTATCCGTCCCAGCTAGTCTAAACAATGAATAGATGGCTTGTTTTGTTATTTTCATATTTTTTACCTCATTGTAACTCAAGCCATCAACATATTGTTGCCTTTTTCTCTCCCTGTAAGATGCGATGCTATACAACGCATCATTCGATCTTGCGATCGTATCAACAATAGATAACAATGAATCTGACAGGGAGCGGTGGAGCTCATCTCCACCCCTCCAAGCTGAACCAATCTCTCTCAAATGGCCAATGAACCTCAGTATCTCTGCATTGTTACGATCCAAAGTAACCACTACAATCATAAATACAAACAAAATATCATTAGAAATATAAACACATGATATAATGACATATCTAAGAACTGAAAATTGTATAAGTATTGACATATAAACTAAATCTATCATGTAAATTTAAAGATTGATCTTGAATTTTACAGTAAAGAATAGGCGGCATAATGTGTTGTTGATGAATAAAATACCAGTACAACCAACGATTTTGTTAGATATGTAATTATTTGGTGTAGTGTGATGTTTTTTGGACTCCAAAGGCTATTTAGCAGAACTTTATGGATTTTATGGTTGCAAGGGTTCGACTGGATTAAATATCATGTATGATCTAGTATGTGATTGGCATGTTTAATCAAATACATCAACCTACCTATGTATCATCACGTT
>LPNX010162991.1:225183-300309 GCA_001517045.1 Pseudotsuga menziesii | reverse complement strand
ATGAAGATTATTATCATTTTGATGAGGGTGATATTCAATGGTTATGGTAGCTATTGTTAATGAGGGTGACTATATTTCTATGAGAAAGGCAGGGCAATTCTTTTAGATGAGGCCACTTGTCAATTCCTACATCAATAATTGTTATCATAGATACAATGGGATGGTTTGGATCATATCACAACCAACTATATAAAATACACAACTTAAAGACTCAACATTAGAGTGTACAAAATGTAAAAAAAAGAAAAACATGACAAAGAAAAAATCCCAATATAATCATTTGTTTTTTGAGTTAATTGGGGTTTTGGTTTTCATTGGGCATGGGAATTTTGTTAAATAATCAAAATTATTTCATTTTTATCATTAAATTGAGGAATTGGTTTCAATTGGCCAATTACATTGGGGTTCTTGTTTCCATTGGCCAATTACATCGGGTTTTTGTTTCAATTGGGCAATTCCATTGGGTTTTTGTTTCAATTGGCCATAATTTAACTTAATATGGTTTAATTTTCCAATCTAAGGCAAATAAATTGATGAAGAAAATGAAAAAAATTGAAGAAAATACGTCACAAAGGGAAGGTTAATCCAAAGGTGGAGATGGAGGGCTCAAGCACACCCAAAATCGCGTATGCACAGTCGAGGTTTCGTCTTCGTTCGTCCAATAGCCGCACCGAAAATGAGAAAAAGATGGCCTCGACCGGTTTAAAATAAAAAACAGGTTTTAACAATCGTGCCTCCGTTTTAGCAAAGTAAATCATGCGCGCGATTAGCTTGACTAAAACGGAGGCGCGATTTTGTTTACTAGCCCAGTTGGCATGACTATTGCCAGCCTTGGGACTAGGCTTGGCAGGTTCGGTGTTGCTTGGGTTGATTTCTTTTTTTTGGATCAAGAGTGAATGACTTCACTCCACCATTGCATCTAAAGGGTCCCTCAACTTCTTGCACACACCCATCTGTTTTCACAAAAATACTCAAAAGTGGTAGTTTTTTCAAATTAGGGTTTCAAACCCTACCTAACTATTTGTCTAACTATGACAAAGATCTAGTTCACTGAGTGAACATTAAATAACTGAAGTAGTTGCTAGTGATCACTATTGCTGGTCCACTATAAATTTTCCCCCGAAAGCCAGCATTTCGGCGGTTAACTGGCGTGCTCTTTCTTCCTTAATCCACCAAAATTTTCTACCCTGTCTTCGCGGTAGGAGATCGAAAGCTCTAACCTAAATGATCAAAACCTCAAAATTGAATGTGACCACAGTGTCGGTGATTTAAACCACTACTGGCATGAGGGTTAAGCATCGACAATCGAAAGCTATAACCACTAACTCGTCAGTGATTGAAACTCCAAACCACTAAAACATCGAAACCTTAAGATTGAATGCTGCCACAATGTCAGTGTTTCAAACCACTGATGTCATGATCAACGATCGAAAGCTCTAGCCACTAAGGATTGGAGCTTTACATCTAAACGCTGCCGTAGTTTCGGCGTTTCAAGCCACTAACATCGCGATCGATGATCGGAGGCTCTAGCCACTAACCCATCGGAGCTTTAAACCTGGATGCTGCCACAGTGTCGGTCTCTCAAACTACTAACGTCACGATCGACGATTGGAGACTCTAGCCACTAACCCATTAGAGCTTTAAATCTGAATGCTGCTGCAGTGTCGGTGTTTCAAACCACTAACATCGTGATCAACGATCGAAGGCTCTAGCCACTAACCCATCGGAGCTTTAAACCTGAATGCTACCGCAGTGTCGACGTCTCAAACCACTAACATCGTGATTGGCGATCAAAAGCTCTAGCCACTAACCCATCAGAGCTTTAAAACTGAGTGCTGTCGCAGTGTCGACGATTCAAACCACTAACTTCTAAGCATTGGCGATTGGAAAGACTAACCACTAATCTGTCGGTGATCGGAAGCTCTGGCCACTAACCCCTCGGAGCTTTAAACCACTAATTGTCAGTGATCGAAACCCCAATATTGAACGTGTTAGCGCTTTAAACCGCAAGTTTTTCATTGTGTCGACAGTATAAAGGACTAAACCTCTGAAACACCGAGGTTGTAGAGGATTAAACCTTTGACCTGCTGTCAAAAATGTTCTTTTGGTGGTCAGTGTATATGTTGCACTCCTTCTTAATCTGTTGAAGACAACCCTTTTCGGTGGCTAATGAGATGTTCTGAGCCTCGCCTAATCCACCGAAAGCTACAACATGTGAAATTTTTACCAAAATAAAAAATAGAGGCTTTCAAACTTGTCAGTGATATTAATATCCTTCATTGCATGAGTTAAATTCTTCATACTATCGAAATAAATTATTTTGGGAGATAACATATGGCTCCTACTTGGGGATGGGAACCTCCCAGTGAGGTCCCAAGAACCGTAGACCAAAATGCCTTTCCTAAAAAAGAATAATTGAAGCTTAATTCTAGTGTTCCATTGGGCATGGCATCATTTGTCTTTTATAACTGATCCGTTGCAATCTTCCTGTAGCCTGCTTTGCTTATTCATGAAAACAACTAAAAATGACCTAGTTGCTCATATTAAGAGCTTATTTTCCTATCTACTCCTACTTCTAATTCTAATAAGTAGAGTCCTCTTACCATGTGACATCATGCTTCCAATGAAGCCATGTCAGAAATGGATCTGCTGAAGTTATCCTTGATCTTGACTCGAAAAATAAATGAAACCCTAGCATGCAACAAGGTAGTTTCGATGGGTGACAGAACCAGCTATCATCTAACAAAAATATTTTGATATCTATGCTGCTCATAAGTTCAAGATAGTCAACAACTAGTGTTTGGGTACACAGGGTACTCCCAAAAGAATGAACACCTTCAACAACCACTTCACACAAATAGATCACAGATCAACACACCAATGTTTGTCACGTGGTTAAAACCCTCAAGAGGGAAACAGTCCATGGCCCCATCCAAATAGCTACTTGGAGCAATTTATTATGCAAAAGAAAGAAAGTTACATATGAGCTTCTCATAATCGATCAACTAGCCAAGGACCCTCTATGCTCTTTAAACAGAGATCATAGATCAATCGGGTGTTAAGCCACAGTTCAATGGTAGGTATGATCTAAGAGAAGTTGAACCATCAGATTACTCTATGTCTAGAACATATCATAACCATCGGATTAGAATATTTACAAATGCATACTAATGCTTACTAAAGAAACTCACTTTTACCTAACGGATATATTACACAAGTTGATCTTAACTAACTCCTAAGTGTCTAAATATCCTAACATCCCCACTTAAGAACAACTTGGGATAGGATTGAAGGATTTACAAAAGTGACACTATTAGGAGAAGGAAGGAGGCATTAGAGCCTATCCCCCCTTAAGGACACATTCCTGAACTCCTAACATAGACCGAAGTTTAGAAAACTTTGCTTCTGTAAGAGAATTGGTGAATATTTCTGCAACTTGATCATCTGTAGGGCAATAGAGAACTTCAATAACACTATCATGAACAAGATTTCTAATGAAGTGCATGTGTAGCTCAATGCGTTTGCTGCGTTGATGTAGAACTAGATCTTTGACAAGCTTGATGGCACTTTGATTGTCACACCAAAGTGGAGCAGGTTGCTACTGCTCGAATCCAAACTATGAAAGGATCTGTCGAAGCCATAAAGATTCATGACTGACATTAACTGCGGCTCGATATTCTGCTTCTACTGAAGAAAGAGCGAGTGCTTATTGTTTCTTACAAGCCCAAGTGATAGGTCTAGATTCTAGACTGAAAACATAACCTGCTATAGACTTTCGATCATCAGGATCGCCGGCCCAATCTGAATCAGTGAAACCAACCAACAAAGGTTTCCCCCTTGTACTGTAATAAATCCCAAATTGAATTGTACCTTGAATATATCAAAGTATTATTTTTGCTGCTTTCCAGTGACTTTCATGAGGAGTTTGCATATAACAGGCAACACGACCAATAGCAAAGGAAAGTTCAGGATGGGAATGAGTCAAGTATAAAAGAATACCAACAAGCTGACGATAAATTAGAGGAAATTTCAACTCAGAATGGGCCTCCTAAAATGAACTAATAGCATAATAGTTAAAATAATAAAATAATATTTATTAATTTTGGAGGAAGAAAAGAAAAAAACTACTTTTTTGTTTGTATTTTTGACATATCTCCCTGTGTTTTTACTCAAATTTCGATCGAGACAGCTCGTTGGATGCGGAATTAAATTCCGCATCCAACGAGTACCCACTCGACATACTTTTGACAGACCCCGCTACCCCAAAAACAAGAAATACCTGAAAAAACGAAATGATGACATCATCATTCCATTTTTTCAGGTATTTCTTGTTTTTGGGGTAGCGGGGTCCGTCAAAAGTATGCCGAGTGGATATTCGTTGGATGCGGAATTTAATTCCACATCCAACGAGATCTCCCGATCGAAATTTGAGTAAAAACACGGGGAGATACGTAAAAAATACAAACAAAAAAAGTAGTTTTTTTTTATGATACCTATCCCCAAATTTATATTAAAAAAGTGTTTAAGACCTATACGGTATTTCAAATTTAAAGAAATTTCATTGGCTAACACATGATGACATGGAATTTGAATAAAATTTAAAAGGCCCATTTTGAGTTGAAATTTCCTCTAATGCAAGGTGGAATCTACTTCAGGGGAAGTACAAGTGGCAGAAAGTTTGACTCCAGACTGGAAGGTAGAAGGGGTTGGTTTACAATCTTCCATGTGGAAGCGACAAAGAAGGTCACAAGCATACTTAGACTGGGAAAAAGAGATTCCTTCTTTGGTTTGCAAGACTTGGAGACCAAGAAAATAATGCAAATGTCCTAAGTCTGACATTTCAAAATTTTGCTTAAGACTGGATTTCACATAGGTTATAAGTTTAGGGTCACTACTAGTAAGGATAAGATCATCAACATAAAGAACAAGTATGATGATATGGTTTCCTACTTTCTTGGTATAGACATTTGGGTTAGAATGGCATCTAGAAAAACCAGTGTCAAGGAGAAAGCTATCCATTTTGGCATACCAAGCTCTAGGAGCTTGCTTAAGGCCATATAAGGATTTCTTAAGGAGACAAACAAGGCTAGAGTTATTCTGAACATATCTAGGAGGTTGTTCCATGTAAATTTCCTCATGTAAATCACCATGTAAGAAGGCAGACTTGACATCCATTTGATGGACTTCCCAGTTATGTAAGGCTGCAAGGGAAAGAATAAGGCAGATGGAGTTCATTTTTGCTACAGGGGCAAAGGTTTCATTATGGTCAATCCCTTCAACTTGGGAAAAACGTTTGGCAACTAACCTTGCCTTAATTCTTTGAACACTTCCATCTGATGCATACTTAGTTATGTAGACCCATTTACATCTGACAATTTTTCTTCCTTTTGGAAGAGGAACAAGATCCCAAGTATCGTTCGCCATTAAGGAACGATATTCTTCATCCATAGCTGCATCCCAATTTGGATTTCCTGAAGCTTCTGCAAAAGTTTCTGGATCATGATTCTTGAAAACTTGAGCCAAAAGGGAAGAGGCTCACTGAAACTGAGAACGTGTTCGACGTTGATCTCTAGGATCACCGGCAAGATCACTAGCTGCTTCACATGTTGAACAGACCCATCGAGGAAGTATTGGTGCTGGTGCAATTGGAGGAACATGAGCAGGTGGAGGTGGATTTTCATCCTTACTGTCATCATCAGAAACTGGAGTTGGAAACCTATCAAGGAAGCCGGAAGAAGAAGAAGAAGAAGGCACAATCGTCGAATCGGGCTCGTAAGCCAAATATTGCACACCCGCCAAGTTAGGCTCACAGGCCAAGAGATTTTCATCAAATTTAACATCTATTCTAATGATTATATCATGAGAACGTGGTTGAAGAAGTGTATAACCTTTTACGTCTTCAAAATATCCAACAAATATGCACTTTTCACTTTTAGGCTGCAATGCTTTCCGTTTTTCATCTGGAATGTGAGCCCATGCTTCACAACCAAACACACGAAAGTGACTTACATCTGGTTTAATTTTACCCCATGCTTCTTCCGGTGTTATTCCCTGTAAAAATTTAGTGGGTGTGTGATTAACTATGTAATTTGCACAATTTATGGCCTCAGCCCAATATTGAAGACTTAGTCCCTTAGATTGGATCATACAATTAGCCATTTCTTTTAAAATGCGATTCTTCCATTCAGCTACACCATTTTGTTGTGGCATATATGGAACAGTGTGCTGTTGTTGGATTCCTTGTTCAGTGCAAAAAGTAGTGAACTTGTTTTTAACATATTCTCCTCCATTGTCAGATCTTAACTTAATAATTTGATGACTAGATTGTTTTTCAACAACGGCCTTGTAGGCCAAGAACATGTTAAATACTTCGCTCTTAAGTTTTAGGAAGTAAAGCCAAGTGCATTTGGAGTAGTAATCAATAAAAGTTATGAAATATTTGAAACCAGAAAAGGAAGCAGATGGAAGAGGGCCACACAAGTCACTATGCACAAGCTCCAAGGGAACTGAGGCATGCCAAGAGGCACATTTGTCAAAACTGTCCCAGTGATGTTTTTTGAGTACACAACCGGAACAAACACCATCCTTGCAAGATACCAATGGAAGACTAGTCACCATATTGTCTTTACATAGTTGTTGCAATGAGAGATAATTTAAGTGAGCAAATAGCTCATGCCAAATTTTGCTCAAGTTTTCACTATGAGCAACAAAATCTGAAGGAAAAGGTGATGACCCAAAGTTGTTAAATTTGTACAACCTGGTAATATCATCAACAGTTCCAGTAGCAAGGATATTTTGAGGATTTTTAACCTTTGCACTTCTTGGTTAGCTTACCCGAAAAGTGTACATTTTCAAGTTTTCTCAATGTTTCTGATTTGCCGTGATCGCGCAAGGTGCATGGCAAAGAGCATACGTAGCCGAGAAGACAAGAAAAAAAACTTTCCCTTACTGTTTCTGATTCGCCGCGATCGCGCAAGGTGCATAGCAAAGAGCATACGCAGTCAGGGAAAAAAATAGTCTAAGAATAAAACATAAAATATCTAATAATAAACTGATAAAATATGAGATATTAAAAAAAAGCAAATCCCTCACTGTAACATTATACCTTCAGATTTTCCTAAATGGGTGTTTCTGGAGCAAACGGAAACGGTTTTTAGTGAAACGAAAACTATTTCTCAATGAAAATGGTGCTTTGGACGCAATGGAATAAATCCCACATGCCACAAATGCACAAAAAATCTAGAACTAGAAACCCTTTCAAAGTTTTGACAACATCAGTTCCAGATCTTGATCAAAACTGAAAGCGGCTCTTCATAAAAGATCTGATACCATGTGGAGGTACCAGGAGTGGTGGTTAAACCACTTGTTTTATATTCCTAGAGGTGCAATAGTTATACCATGTGAAGGTACCCGATACTCCAACACCCCGCCTCCGGCGTAGCTCGGGGGAATTGAACCTGAGACCTTTGCTATGATACCATGTTCGGGTACACAGGGTACTCCCAAAATACCGAATGCCTTCAGCAACCGCTTCACACAAATAGATCATAGATCAACACACCAATGTTTGTCACATGGTTAATACCATCGAGAGGGAAACAGTCCACGACCCCAGCCAAATAGCTACTTGGAGCAATTTATTATGCAAAAGAAAGAAAGTTACATATGAGCTTCTCATAATTGATCAACTAGCCAAGGACCCTCTATGCTCTTTAAATAGAGATCATAGACCAATCGGGTGCTAAGCCACAGATCAATGGTAGGTATGATCTAAGAGAAGTTGAACCGTCGGATTACTCTATGTCTAGAACATATATTAACCGTCAGATTAGAATATTTACAAATGCATACTAATGCATACTAAAGAAACACACTTTTACCTAACGGATATATTACACAAGTTGATCTTAACTAAATCCTAAGTGTCTAAATATCCTAACAACTGCATCATAAAAGCCAACAAGCAATACCCTTTTATGCTGCTGTTCCAACTTAATGAAATGCTGCTGCTAGCTGCTTTCAGTGATCTTCACGTTATCTATAGATTTCTCAACCTTTGAATGGGAAGGATGAGCTATGCCCTACTGTTCTGGACTTTTCAGATCATCATCTTCCTCTTCATATCTATTGCATTCTTCCTTTGTCTGCAAATCAGAAAAATGAGGGCTTCCTTTAGTATTTGCTACATATCCAAATTTGTTACATGTTGTTCCTTCAATCTGCTCATTATCTTCCGGGTTTCCAAAGGGGACAAACTGATCTTCTTGACACCCTAAGTCAGCAGATGCATTAGGTACAAAGTCAAAAGCATCTATATTATGGTTAACATTATGAAGATCATTAATATCTCAATCACAATGAGAGCTGTCCCCTATTGCAGCATACTCTTCATAGCTATCATTAACCACAGCGTGCATATGTCTCTAATCATCTCTTTGCTGAAAAGTAGAACTAAAATAAATTCCAGAAGTGGAACAATCCTCACAAAACTTAAAATCTTCTTCTTCATCATTAACATCCTTTCCATCCTGAGAATGCAACTTATATTCTTCACAACAATTATCAAATGCAAACTCATATGAATAGTACCTTTTACAGTGCTCAGTGAATTCTTTGTGAAAATCCTTCAATGATGAAATACTGGAAGGAGTTAAAGAAAAATACCACTGACGTGCATCACCATATAATGAATACATGAACATATTCATACGAACATCTTCATGCTACTGATCTAATAGATCCATGCATTCATGAAACTTGAGGAGGTGTTCTGCAGGACTGTCTTCTTCCTCCTCTTTGAAGACAAGTAGAAAATCTCCCCATTTAGACATATCAGGTACTGGATGTGGGAAACCAGGAATGGAAGAGAAGTCAAGAGGTGCAAAAATCCAAGCCAAAGAGCAGCAAATGATTTTGACTGAATTCGTCCTTCATGGAGTCGCCAGTGATGAGATCTTCACAAGCAACAGTGCTTGAAGATGCCCAAACCCTAGAATTTTCTGATGTATCTAAAAATTCTCGGGGATTAAGAATTTCAGCAGAATAAATAATAGCAGAAAGATTTCTTGAAATACCTGATGTAGCTTTTTGTGTAGCACTATTGGTCTGTCTTAGTAAATCCCTAACTTTCCTCAAAATTTCTTCTAGATCTAAAAATGGTGTTGCTGGTGGCCCCTTTGGGTTTTCTCTGGTACTTGGTCTTCTTGAAGCCACCTTATATCAATGGAGTCCCCAGATAGATGATTACAACCATAATAGTGTCCAAGCTTTGTCTATCATCAAAGCATGGATCTATGTCATCTCCTAGGGAAGCTGAGCTTCAATATCCTCTCCCCGGCAATGGCGCCAATTTGTTATCACTCCAAGAAACTCCTCTAGGTTGTAGCTCGAGGATGCCTGGTAACTTACAATGTTTTTGGGGTTTTCTGATATGGATCAAGTCAATTGACCTATATAACCTTTCCACTCTCAAGGCATCCATAAAACTCACTCATTTACAAGGCTTTTAGTTAAATTGCTCAGAAGTTCGACAATAAGGTACAGGGATGGAGAACTCACCAGGCTAGCAAAATTACATACAAAACACATGCATATAAATGGCTAAATCCTAATGAGGATGGTATTTATAAATCAAATCACACTAATAAACCAATAGGATGACACCTATCAACCTTTTAATCAATCTGAGAATGACCTAAATACACATTCAGGCATAAATACAGTAAAGAAAGAGATGATGGTTGAACAAATCACAACAAAAGAGCTTATATCATGAATAAGTAAAATGAGAAGTGTGAAAGCATTATAGGCTTATAAATCCCCAAAGTTGAACCTATATTATAAAATCGATCTTAGGCTTTATAGCCTTCTACAAAAAGTACAGATCCCAAAACTTCGATCTGTTTTCACAAAAATACTCAAAAGTGGTAGTTTTTTCAAATAAGGGTTTCAAACCCTACCTAACTATTTGTCTAACTATGAGGAATATCTAGTTCACTGAGTGAACATTAAATAACTAAAGTAGTTTCTAATGATCACTATTGCTGGTCCACTGTAAATTTGCTGCCAAAAGCTAGTGTTTTGACGGTTAACTGATGTGATATTTCTTGCTTAATCCACCGAAATTTTCTACCTTGTCTCCACGGTCGGTGATTGAAAGCTCTAACCTAAACGATCAAAACATCAAACTTGAATGTGACCATAGTGTCGACGATTTAAACCACTACTAGCGTGATGGTTAGGCATCGGCGATCGAAAGCTATAACCACTAACTCATCGGTGATCGAAACTCCAAACCACTAAAACACCGGAACCTCAAGACTGAATGCTGCCGTAGTGTTGGCATTTCAAACCACTAACATTGCGATCGACGATTGAAATCTCTAGACACTAAGGATCAGATATTTACATCTAAACGCTGCCACAGTGTCGGTGTTTCAAGCCACTAATGTTGCAATTGACGATTGGAGGCTCTAGCCACTAACCCATCGGAGCTTTAAACCTGAATGCTGCCGCAGTGTCGGCATCTCAAACCACTAACATCGTGATCGACGATTGGAGGCTCTAGCCACTAACCCATCGGAGCTTTAAATATGAATGCTTCCGCATTATCGGAATTTCAAACAACTAACGTCACGATCAACGATTGAAGGCTCTAGCCATTAACCCATTGGAGCTTTCAACCTGAATGTTGCCGCAATGTCGGTGTCTCAAACCACTAACATCGCGATCGACGATTAGAAGCTCTAGCCACTAACCCATCGGAGCTTTAAACCTAAGTGTTGCCATAGTGTCGGCGATTCAAACCACTAACTTCTAAGCATCGGTGATCGAAAAGATTAACCACTAATCTGTCGGTGATCGGAAGCTCTAGCCACTAACCCCTTGGAGCTTTAAACCACTAATTGTCAGCGATCAGAACCCCAAGATTGAACATGTCAGCGCTTTAAACTGCAAGTTTTTCGTAGTGTCAGTGGTATAAAGGACTAAACCTCCGAAATGCTGGCGTCGTAGAGGATTAAACCTCTGACCTGCTATCAAAATTTTTCTTTTGGTGGTCAGTGTATATGTTGCACTCCTTCTTAATCTGCCGAATACAACCCTTTTCGGTGGCTAATGAGATGTTCTGAGCCTTGCCTAAGCTACCAAAAGCTACAACTTGTGAAATTTTTACCAAAATAAAAAACAAAGGCTTTCAAACTTGTCAGTGATATTCATATCCTTCATTGCATGAGTTAAATTCTTCATACTATCGAAATAAATTATTTTGGGAGATAACAGGCTCATGTACTAAGATCAAAGATGAACTCTATCCATGAGAGACATGTGCCATCACAAGAGAAACTTGGAAGCATGAACCATAACTTTTCAAAGATAAAAATATGAAGAAACAATTAAAAACTAAAATAAACTCTAGATCATGTCACCACATATCCCCTATAACAAGATTTCCAACGAGCCAAGAATTTTGTAATTCCGAATATGTATGAAAAAATTATGTCAATTTTAGTGAAGAAGCCCAAAAACATCTCCTCCTCAAAGTTTCGCACTTTTCTCCAAGAGTTGTGAAATACCAAAGAGAGACTTAATTCATGAACACATGAAATATTTGATATTATATTTATCTAAGTCATGGAGGAAAGTTATTACCTAAAACTTAGCCAACATGCAATTCAAAATTACAAATAATTAAATTTGCTTTTGCTTGGTCGAGTGACCCAAGAAGGTGGGGTGCACCAACTTCAAAAATTCATATCTCTTCAATCATAAGGAGTTAGAATATGCTCCACATATCAACGGAAATGATAGATTTTGTAATATCCCGGATTTTTGACCTAACACTTATGGGCATGAGCCCCATTGATTAGGATGTTACCTTGATGTTTTATTTTGATATACTGGGTCAAAGAGCACACTACATATGAACATGATGATTTGTTTTGATATACTCAGCGTAAGCCAATTGCATATGATATATATATATATATATATATATATATATATATATATATGTGTGTGTGTGTGTGTGTGTGTGTGTGTGTGTGTGTGTGTGTGTGTGTGTGATTGTGTTGGGCATGGACCTTAAAGCACATGATGATGAGATGTTTTGTGTTGAGAGAGAAGCTATGAAGCACATGAGTACTTATATTTGTGTTGAGCATAAAGCTCTGGAACACATGAAAAGAAAATTTGGAAGTGTTGGGCATAATCCCTGGAGCCTTCCATGTTGATGTTGAGCATAAGCTCTAGAACATCAGATCCTTGGCCATTGTATCCCTAGGTGTATCCTACAATTAAATCCTAGAATTAGTGTTGAGCGCGGAGCTCTGGAATTGCACTAAGGTTGTAAATCCCTATTTATAGCATTGAGTATGGGATCTGGTATGCACTAGGAGTTATTGAAAAGAATTAATGATTCCTGAGTGAAAACGACTCGAGAAAAATATTGATCTCATCTGACTTATTTATAAGTGATTAAATAAAATTTTGAATTTCTGTATTCTCATCAAGTACTGAAGAACTACCATGTTATACGAGGGTATCCAACATGTAAGGATGTTTAGAGTTTCCTAGCCTAATAGACCTAACCATCTACTTGATGACCTTAATGAAGAAAATGTCATAAGTCTAGGGATCACAATATGTAATACCCTAAGACAAATGTTAACAAATAATGTATTTTATACAGAGCGAGTATAAAGAGTACACATAGTAATAATATTAATAATGTAAGAAAGAAGGAAAAGTTCCATCTACTATTATAATTACTATGAGAAAATTAAATATTATAATACCTACAAAAGTTCAATTAGGAACTAGTTAAAAGTTCCTAAGTTTAAATATTAAAAGTACCTAAATTAAATAAAAAATGGTTAAATCCAGAAATCAAATGATTCTTGACTCTAACTACCCCTTTGAATGAAAAGTATGTCTATCAAGTCCCAAGCCAAAGATAGGCTTGGTAATCTCTCCCATATTTTTGGATTCATGATTTTGCCTAATTATTCTCAAGAGAGTTCTTAGAGAACATTTTTCCTAAGAGTAAAAAAGGAGAACTAATCCAGAGCTGATATACCAATTAGGACAGCCTTACCTTAGGACCTCTAAGCTACTTCCATGTTGGAACTAGCTTGGGGGGATCCGTATTGAAACCGAGAATGGTTTCGGGTAATGGTTGGGTGGAACGTGGTATTTCCCAAGTGATTAAGTCATCTATATAGTGGTCATATTTGCATGTGAATTGTTAATGCTGGGTAATTGAATGTGCAGGTTTCATCCATTAGAAGCGATTCACTTTTCAGGTATGAAGTTCTTGACTGCCTATTTCATTATCTAGAATAAGTGCTGTCTAGATTATGCAAGTGTTTATATTATATTTTCTAACCCTATGTTCCTTTGTTTTCCTGTCAAATTCTTTTAGGGTTTAAATTTTAATTATAAACCCTAGGCTGTAATTTAATTCCTGTTTAAGAAATAGTTAGGGTTTATTATTGTTATATCTAGTTTTGCATTTATTCACTGCATACACTTTTTTTATCCTAGCAATGCCTATGTACTCTACTAGAATATTTCATATGGCCAAGGATCGTAGCAAGGCTGGAAGTTGTTGCAGTAAATATCCGAGACATAGAGGATGAAAGAGAACAACACATAGAGGTCTTTCTCGTTCTTTTAGAATTCCAGGACGTATTCCCCGAGGAAATCCCTGGATTACCTCCGAAATGATACCTAGACTTTTCCATAGAAGTGACACTAGGATTAGTTTCGGGTTCAAATCCCCTTACCGCATGATTGCACCAAAATCAATGGAACTCAAACTATAGTTGCAGGAATTGATAGAAAAAGGATATATTCGACCAACTGTGTCCCCTTTGGGAGAACTGATACTTTTCATAAAGAAAAAGAATGGTACGATGCGGATGTGCATTTATTACCGTCAGCTTAACAAAATGAATATCAAGAACCGATACCCACTCCCTAGGATCGATGACTTGTTTGATCAAGTAGGAGGAGCCAAGTTCTTTTCAAATATCAACTTTCCATATTGATACCATCAGGTATGGATTCATGATGAGGATATTCACAAAACTACCTTTTGTATAAGGTACGGGCACTTCGAGTTTGTAGTAATGCCCTTCGGGTTAACCAATGCACCTGCAAACTTTATGTGTATCATGAACAATATATTCAGTAAATATCTGGATAAATTTGTTTTGGTCTTTATAGACGACATCCTAGTTTACTCTAAGAGTAAAGAGGAACACGAGGAACACCTCCACATAGTGCTACGAGTGTTACGAGAACACCAGATCTATGCCAAGTTTAGTAAATGTGATTTTTACAAACCACAGATATAGTACTTGGGTCACATTATCTCTGAGACAGGGATAGCTGTGGAACCAAAAAATATTAGAGCCATAGAATACTGGTGTACCCCTACTAGTGTGACTGACATTATGTCCTTTTTTGGGATTAGCAGGATATTATCGAAAGTTCATTAAGAAATTATTGAGAATAGTTTGTCACATGACTGCTTTGCAGTAGAAGGAAAATAATTTCTTATGGACGACCAAGTGCGAGGAAAATTTTCAAAAGATTAAGCAGCTTTTGACGACCACACCGATACTATGAATTGCAGATTCTGATGGGGATTTCGTTGTTTGCATGCATGCAGGCAAGGAAGGGCTCGGAGGAGTCCTCTTGCAAAACGATTATGTGATTAGTTATGAATCACGAAAGTTAAAAGAACATGAACAAAACTACCCCACGCATGATCTTGAGTTAGCAGCCATTATCCACGCCTTGAAGATATGGAGGCACTACCTCATGGGAAGGAAATTCCTTCTAAAGACAGGCAATATGAGTCTGAAGTATTTATTCGAGCAACCGTATTTGAATGCTAGTCAAGCTAGATGGTTGGATTTCCTTAGTGAGTACCATTTCGATCTAAAGCATATTAAGGTCAAGGAGAACAAGATTACTGATGCTTTGATTTGACGAACTCATATGATATATTAGGTGACTTTAAGTCAAATCGATTCATATTTGCATGAGAGGATTACAATGACCAACAGAGTTGACCCTTTGTATGTAGAAATCCTTAAGAAAGTCCAAGAGGACAGGTTGTTTCAACAACAAAAAGAGTACAAGGTAGATGAAACAGGACTGCTATGGTCCAAGGAGATATTGTGCATTCAAGAAAGAGGGGACATTCGATCTAGCATCCTCACAAAATTTCATTGAACACCCTACTTGGGGCATCCGGGATATCAAAAGATGATATCCGCAGTTAAGAGACACTTTTTATGGCCTAAGTTAAAGGCCGATATTGTGTTGTTTATCGGGAAATGTCAAGAATGTCAACTGGTCAAATCTGAGCATAAGCATCCTTCGGGATTGCTGCAACCACTACCCATTCCAGAATGGAAGTGGGAGGTCATTAGTATGGATTTTATCATTGTTATACCGAAAAGTAAGAAACAAAATGATCCTATATCTGTAGTAGTTTACAAAT
Source organism: Pseudotsuga menziesii (assembly GCA_001517045.1). Classification (NCBI taxonomy): domain Eukaryota; kingdom Viridiplantae; phylum Streptophyta; class Pinopsida; order Pinales; family Pinaceae; genus Pseudotsuga; species Pseudotsuga menziesii. The sequence goes on along the minus strand of LPNX010162991.1, from coordinate 284,795 downwards.
TGTCAAAAGCAACACACTTCATTCCAGTGAAGTCAAACTACAAGGAAATACACATTACTAATATCTTCTTGAAGGAGATATTCAGATTGCAGGTGATACCCAAGGAAATCATCTCGGATTGAGATACAAAGTTTACCAAAAAATTTTGGAGTTCCTTATTCTCCAGGTAAGAGATGCAGTTGAAATTTAGTACTGCTTATCACCCGTAGAAAGACAGGCAGATAGAAAGGGTAAGCCACATTATTGAGGACATGCTTAGGATGTATGTCATGAACAACCTCACCAAGTGGGAAGACTACTTGTATCTCGCATAGTTTGCATATAACAACAGTTACCAGACTTCTGCCAATATGAGTCCCTTTGAGGTACCCTATGGATGAAAGTGTAGAACACTGGTTACTTGGGATAGCCAAGTTGATCGGCTCGTGTTAGGGCCTGATTTATTAAAGGAATTGGAATAGTTGGTTACCAAGGTCTAGGTGAACCTTAAATAAGCACAAGACCTCCAGAAAAGCTATGTGGATAAGAAAAGAAAAGATAAATATTATCAAATAAGCGACCATGTATACTTGAAAGTAAAAGCGAAATGGAGCTCGTTGAGCTTGGGAAGGTGCGTTAAGTTAGCACCTAGGTTTTGTGAACCCTTTGAAATACTGGCCAACAAAGGGCTAGTGGCATATGAACTAGCATTACCTGCACACGTAAGAGTCCATAATGTTTTCCATGCATAGTTATTAAAAAAATATGTTTATGATACTAAAAATGTGATTGATTGGTCCTTTTTATAGGTGGAACCTAAAGGGGAGTTCACCCCTAAACCTCTTCATATATTGGACAAGAGAGAGGTGCAGCTTAGGAAGTGCGCCGTAGTCCAGTTGAAAGTGAAATGGAAGCACTTAGAAGCCGATGAGGCTACTTGGGAGAATAAAGCCACCATGAGAACGGCTTACCCCGCCTTGTTTCATGATTTCATTCCAAGTCTTGAGAATAGCATAGACGTTGTTCTAAGTGGGGAGGGATGTAATATCCCAAATTTTGGACCTAACACTTATGGGAACGAGCCCCATTGATTATTATGTTACCTTGATGTTTTATTTTGATATATTGGGTCAAAGACCACACTACATATGAACAAGATGTTTTTTTTTAATATACTGGGTGTAAGACAATTGCATATGATATATATGTCTGCTTGTGTTGGGCATGGACCCTAAAGCACATGATTGATGAGATGTTTTGTGTTGAGCAAGGAGCTCTTGAGCACATGGGTAAATTGATGTTTTTTGTTGAGTGAGAAGCTCTGAAGCACACGAGTACTTATATTTGTGTTTAGCGAGAAGCCTTGAAGCACATGCATTTTGAGACATTTGTGTTGAGCGTAAAGCTCCAGAACACATGAAAAGATAATTTGGAAGTGTTGGGAATACGCCCTAGATCCTTCCATGTTGATATTGAGGGTAAGCTCTAGAACATCGGATCCTTGGCCATTGTATCCCTAGGTGTGTCCTACAAGTACATCCTAGCATTAGTGTTGAGCAAGGAGCTTTGGAATTGCACTAAGGTTTTAAATCCCTATTTATAGTGTTGAGTATGGGCTCTGGTAAGCGCTAGGAGTTACTGAAAAGAATTAACAATTCTCGAGTGAAAATGAATCAAGAAAAATATTGATCTCATCTAACTTATTTATAAGTGATTAAATGAAATTTCAAATTTCTGTATTCTCAGTCAAGTACTGAAGAACCACCATGTTATATGATCGAATCCAACATGCTGGGATGTTTAGAGTTTCCTAGCCTAGTAGACCTAACCATCTACCTGATGACCTTAATTAAGAAAGTGTCATAAGTCAAGGGATCACAATATGTGATACCCTGGGCAGTGTGGAGAAGATGGAAAAAGGTTAAATTAGGTTTATTAATTACTATGTTTATATTTGCAAATAAGACAGCTCCTCATTATATAAGATGATGCTCCCTAATAAAAAAGGTCTTCTTTGTTTTGTTGAAACACGTCTATCTCTCTCTGCGTTTCCCTTTTTGCTTATTTTCTTGATTTTAGGGTTTAGCATGAAGTAGCCAGAGTGCCTCTTTCATGGCATCCTATGGTCTTTCAATCCATCCATGATCACCTCCCATATAGAGAGATATCCTTCCCTATAGGCTTTCTCTCTCATTGGAGGTTTTCTTCATCTTATCAGAATTTGCTAAGCAGGTAGGAGTAGGTCAGATTGATGCTACGCTCTTGCTAAAATATTCCAACTTCATGGGAAAATGATCATAGCTCCTCTTTCATCACGTTGCACTGTTAGCACCTCCTCACATCCAGGGGAACGCATAGCTACACCTCCTGTGCACTCCCTTTCACCTCTGCGCATCTCCCAGAGCTGAGCATTGTCTTAAGCTGGAATAGTGCTAGTTCATCCTGCGCTTCATTGATCACACCCTAGAAAGTATGTGTGCGGCAGATCAAATGGTATCAGAGCCTTAAGATCTTGACTATGGGCTCCAACAAATTTTTTTTGGGTGTTTTTAATGAAACATTCCATATTTCACTCGCCTCCAGGTTGATGAATGCAAGTGAATACATAGATCTCATAGCCCCAAGGGAGCATAGATATCAGCTACAATAGAGAGGAGGTTCATAGATCTAAAACAATATAGATCTCTCCCTCTAGACCTACATGTCCTTTTCTCTATTTCAAGATTTTTTTTACCACCTACGTTGGTTGTGATCTTCAATTGGCCTCACCATGCCTCGTCAAAGAGATCCCTTGGCAGTAGAATCAGATTCCAACACTTCAAATCCATTCCAAGATATTTCTTCTGTACTCAATGAGTTGTTGAGGATGCAACGATAGACCAATCCAGATCCATTCCGATTGGACACTGGAATACAACTCCCTAAGTTTGCTGGGAAAACCAATGGAGAAGCTGTTGATTCATGGATCTGTAGCCTCTCCACCTACTTTAACACATGCACATGACTCACTGAGGAGAGAAAGCTTCAAATTTCCTCCTTACAACTTGAAGGCCTTTCACAAACCTGGTGGGACAATGAGCAAGAAAAGACCACATTTGTGGTGGAACTTGGAACTACTCCAGGAACTTTTTCCTCCACAACCATCAGAACCCGGGCTCAACTTTCTGATGCATTGAGAAATTATTTCTACCCACCAGGGTATGTACAATATATATGGTTGATATGGCATCAAATCAGAGAACTTTCTTCACAAAGCATTAAAGGTTACATCGAATTCTTTTGAAAACTATGCCTACAGCTCCACATTTCAGACCCAGAAGAGGTACTCATTCTTAAATTTATTGCTGGTTTATTGATGCAGTTTTGTAGAGAGGTAGAGCTATTCAAAAATCCAACATTAGATAGAGTTTTTCAGAGAGCATTGGATATCAAAAGGAATATTTCTCTTAGGGGTCATACTCCTCAATACTACCCCCACCCTCATGCCTCTCCCTCTCAAACAACCATCTCCAACTCTTCAGCTCGTTTTCCACCTACTCGACCTCAAAATCCTGTTAGCCATACAAATACAAGAACACCTTGGTGTTCATTCCATAAGGCTACCCCACACAACTCCTTAGATTGTTGAACCCTCCAAAATCTAAATGCCAACAAAGCCTTACTCATAGAGCTCATTACTACTCCACCAGCGGAGGACATTGAAGAAGTCGCTCTAGACAATCCCACCAAAGTGGATCCCTCTTTGATCCTAATGACCTAGGATGATTCAAACTCCTCAACCCAACCAATTTTCACTCATAATTTTCAAATCAAAAATTATTTATCCTTACTGATTATGTACAATGGAAGACAAAAGAATTTGGTATCTCAAGCCCTAGTCAACCACCTTAACCTGCTTACTACTCCTACCCACACCCCTATAATCTTAGATGGGTTCAGAAGGATGGTCCCCGTCTCCTAGTATCTGGGCGATGCCTTGTCACCTTTTCTATAGGCCAATTCAAAGACACTATTCTCTATGATGTTTCCCCCTTGGATTGTTCATATTTAATGTTAGGAATACCCTACCAATCACAAAGAAATGCTATCTATCTAGCCAAAGATCACCAATATAAGCTTTCAAAATATGTCCACACCTATATATTAATAGTAGCAACACCAAAAACCCCTTCTACTACCGAGAAAACCCCACATGTCCAATTGAATCAGTGTATATCTCTCTGTTTGGTGCGCCCTGTACCACCAAACAATACCACTCATATTTTTCTTGAAGCCATGACTTCCCTACTCAAAGAGTTTTCTGATGTGTTCCAACCTCCTACAGGCCTCCCCCCTCCAGGCACATAGTCCATTCAATCCATCTCATCCCCGGATCTACCTTACCTAATTCTCCCACTTAGCGGTTTGCCCCCACAGAAACAGAGGAAATGGAAAAACAATTGACAGAACTCATTAACTCCGGTCATATCCAACCCTCTTCTTATCCTTGCACGTCTCCTGCATTTGTTATTACCAAACAAGATACCTCGGACATGCACCTTGTCATTGATTACCGGGCCCTCAATAAATCTACTGTAAAAAAATGTTACCCACTACCCCGAATTGAGGAGTTACTTGACACCCTCCAAGGAGCAAAATGGTTTACCAAACTAGATCTGACAGTTGGTTACCATTAGGTTCGAATGAACCCAGATGATGTATGAAAGATAGCATTTAAGACCAAATTTGGTCTTTATGAATGGAAAGTCATGCCCTTTGGCCTCACCAATGCTCCAACAACATTTATGAGGCTCATCAATGACATTTTTAGATCACATTTGGGCCACATGGTTGTCATCTACTTAGATGACATTCTCATCTTCAGGCATACATGGGATGCACACATGCAACATGTACGACAAATTCTCCAAATCCTCCAAGCCAACAAGTTGCAGGTAAAAGAAAAGAAGTCATATTTTGGTCAGAATACAGTTCCATATCTAGGATTTTTGGTCAATTCAGAAGGTATTCAACCAGATCCAACCCGTATCAAAGCATTGAAGCAATGGCCACTATCTTCTTCGACGAGTGAGATCAAAAGCTTTCTGGGTGGTGTAAATTTCTATTCTAAGTTCATTCTGCACTTTTCTCATATTTATCATCCTTTACATCAACTTTCTAATAGTTCTTCAACATTTAATTGGACTAATGAAGCCACTAGTAATTTTACTCACCTCAAGGAAGCCCTATGCTCATCACCGGTTTTACATCTGCCGGATCTCTCTCAACCTTTTGAGATTGAGTCCGATGCCTCACAATATGCTATTGGGGTTGTGCTTAAACAAGGAGGCCACCCCATTTCTTATCACTTTGAAACTCTTTCCCAGGCTAAGATAAACTATAGCACCTATGACAAAGAGTTTTACAGCCTAGTTCAAGCCCTCAAGCGATGGAGACATTATTTTCTCGGTAAAGAAACCATTTTGCATACAGACCACCATCCTTTGATTTTCATCAATTCAAAGTCAAATATTCAAGAACAAAGGCACCTTAAATGGGCCTCCTACATTCAAAAGTTTCACTTGGTCATCCGGTATAAGAAAGGAACTTCGAATAAGATGGTTGATTTGCCCAGTCGACCACCTACTACAGTCCTCTCCATTTTAGAGGTGTGTTGTACCAACTATGACACATGGAAGGACCAATATGCTACCAACGCAGACTTTCAAAATATTTGGATAGCCTTGCACAGACCCACAGATATCAATCAGACCCCCTTCCTAGACTACACTATCCGGGATGGTTGGCTTTATAAAGTCAATTCGCTATGTGTTCCAAACTCATAGGAACGCCTCTTGCTCATCAGGGAGGCACATGCTTCAGCCCATGGTGGCCACTTTGGTACCACAAAGACCATCCAAAATATGCAACGCCATTTTCATTGGCCTTCCATGCAGCCCCAAGTTGAGAAATTTATCCGAGCTTGTGCATTATGCTCCCAATCCAAGCCATCCAACCGGAAACATGGCTTATATCAACCATTGCCTCTTCCTTCACGGCCTTGGGAGTCAATCTCCATGGAATTTCTCATGGACTCCCAACCACCCAAAAGGAACATGATGCAATCTGGGTAGTGATATATAGCTTCAGCAAAATGGCACTTTTTACTCCATGCACAAAACTATAAAAGCAGCACAAACAACAGAGTTATACTTCCGGCATGTGTGGCCACATTTTGGCCTACCAAGCACTATCATATCAGACAGAGATTCTCGCTTCCTAAGCACATTTTGGAAGACAATCTGGGTGCTACTAGGGTGCAAACTCAAGTTTTCCACAGCATTCCATCCTCAAACCAATGGCCAAATAGAAGTGGTGAAAAGGGTCTTGGTTCATGCTCTTAGAACTAACTTTGGACGTAGCAAACAATGGGATAATTATTTTCACATCCTCCAACATAGCTACAACAAGGCCACACATTCCTCTATTGGGTTTTCTCCTTTTGAAGTCTTCTTGGGCTTCCAACCAGCATCTCTAGCATAGATCCCACTCACTTTAGCTCTTCAAGGTACCGTGCACCAACATAAGGAACAAATCTCAGCCCAACGATTTCTACAACAAATTTTACAATGCCACACTGCAGTCATAACAACACTCAAAGCAGCTCAAGATCAGGCCAAGAAATGCCATGACAAACAAAGGAAGTTCCCGACCTTAAAGTCTGGTTACACTTGGATAAAAAACACTTCAAAGGCCAGCATCACAAGCTCCTACCAATAAGATATGGCCCTTATAGTATCCTTGAAAAAATTGGAGAAAATGCTTACAGATTGGATCTTCCACCACAACTATGAATCCACAATATGATTAATGTCAATCATCTAAAGTTGTTTGATCCCCCCCTACTGGAGGAACTAGTCATCATTACTCATCAATCGACAACATTCCATACTTCCAACTCCCCTTGGCCAAAGACACTCTCCTTGACACCCAGACCCATTCTACAAGGCATCGGGTATACACTTCTTATCTCATGGCTCATCAAGGACAAACCCCATCTTAGGCAAAGTGGATCACAGTTGAAGCCTTGCACAACATGTTTCCTCACCTTCTCATGGAAGCCGGGACGCTTCCAGATATAAACAGGGAGGAATTGGGTAGCGTGGAGAAGATGGAAAAAGGTTAAGTTAGGTTTATTAATTATTATGTTTATCTATGCAAATAAGAAATCTCCTCATTATATAAGAGGATGCTCCCTAATAAAAAAGGTCTTCTTTGTTTTACTGAAACAGGTCTCTCTCTCTGCCTTTCCCTTTTTTCTTATTTTCTTGATTTTAGGGTTTAGCGTGAAGCAGCCAGAGTGCATCTTTCATGGAAGCCTCTGGTCTTTCAATCCATCCATGATCACCTCCCATATAGAGAGCTAGCCTTCCCCATAGGCTTTCTCTCTCACTAGAGGTTTTCTTCATCTTGCCGGAATCTGCTGAGCAAGTAGGAGCAAGCCAGAATGATGCTACTCTCTTGCTAAAATATTCCAAATTCATGGGAAAATGAGCATAGCTCCTCCTTCATCATGCTGCACTGTCAGCACCTTCTCACATCTAGGGGCACGCGTAGCTACACCTCCCGCGCACTCCCTTTCACCTCTACTCATTTCCCAGATTTGAGCATTGTCTTCAGCTGGAACAGTGTCGGTTCAGCATGCGCTTCATTGATCGTACCCTAGAAAGCATGTGTGTGGTACATCATGCCCTAAGACAAATGTTAACAAATAATATATTATCATATATTTTATACATAGCATGTATAAAGAGTACACATAGTAATAATATTAATAATGTAAGAAGGAAGGAAAATTTCCATCTACTATTATTATTACTAAGAAAAAATTAAATATTATAATACCTACAAAATATCAATTAGGAACTAGTTAAAAGTTCCTAAGTTTAAATATTAAGAGTACCTAAAATAAATAAAAAAGGTTAAATCAAGAAATCAAATGATTCTTGATTTAGCTGCCCCTTTGAATGAAAAGTCTGTCTATAAAGTCCCAAGCCAAAGAGAGGCTTGGGTATCTCTTCCATATTTTTGGAGTCATGATTCTGCCTAATTATTCTCAAGAGAGTTCTTGAATAACATCTTTCCTAAGAGGAAAAAAGGAGAATTGATCCAGAACTGATATACCAGTTAGGGAAGCCTTACCTTAGGAGCTCTAAGCTACTTGCATGTTGGAACCGGCTCGGGGGGATCCAAATTGAAACCAAGAACGGTTTCGGGTCATGGTTGGGTGGAACGTGGTAATTACCATGTGATTTGGTCATCTATACAAAGGTCACATTTCCCTGTGAATTGTTAATGTTGGGTAATTGAGTGTGCAGGTTTCAACCTTTAGAAGAGCTTCACTTTTCAGGTATGAGGTTCTTTACTTCCTATTTCATTATCTAGAATAAGTGCTGGCTAGATTATGCAAGTGTTTATATTATATTTTCTAACCCTATCTACGTTTGTTTTCGTGTCAAATTCTTTTAGGGTTTACATTTTAATTATAAACCCTGGGCTATAATTTAATTCCTGTTTATATAATAGTTAGGTTTTATTACTAGTATATCTAGTTTTGCATTTATTTACTGCATACACTTTTTTTATCCTAGCAAGGCCTATGTGTTTACTGCCTATGTACTCTACTCGCAGATTTTGTATTGCCAGTAGAGATATGTCTAGAAGCATAAGACTATTTCATATTAAACTTTGAACAAAACATAACTATAAAATACAGTTAACTAATACCATGTATAAACAGAACCCTAACTCATTTTAAGCAATATTATAAACTCAATATTCAACATCTAAGAATAATCATAACTTCAAATATTAATGCTAATATAAAAAATCAACAAATACCTCGCAGGGTCTGTATAAACATTATAATTCTTCATTATATCAAATGTTATTATAAATCAAGCTACATACCAAGTATCGAGACCAGCTAATGGTTCACAATTTATTACTATCAACTACATTCATGAATTTGAAATACTATATACCGATTATACACATAAATAACCCATTGCAAATTTAACAAATCAAACCCTTAATTATCTACAAATCCTATCATAAATTGCATGCCATAAACAAAAGTTCCTACATAAATAAAATCCACCATAATATGATTTACAGTAATCATTTAAAAACAAGCATAATATCATTACAGTATTCATTTAAACCAAACATAATTGCATAGAGGTCACATGATCGATTCCTGTGGGAATTAATGACCAAATCGTATCCATTTAAACTAAACCCTCATCACAGTAAACGACCCAGGGTTGAATCATGTAGGGTCTATTAATATTTTACAAAGCCACACAATATTACTTATATGCAGGTTGTAATAAAAATTCAAACTCTATACGCAGAGGTCGAAAGACCGATTTTAATATATACATTGTAATCTATGGCCCTCAGCCTTTTACACATCTAACTCATTATAAAAATCAACATTTCCAAAATATTACAACCCTGTCAACGTTTACCCACAACGACAATTGATAGTCGTAGGGTTACACTACAAGACATTCCCCATATCTTATTTCACAAGAAATTGTAAACAGTAAATAAGCGATCACAACTACGAGGGAAGGAAAAGCCAATTCCATATGGCATGAACCCAAAACCATAACACTGTCACACATTTCATCCAAAAAACCAATGCAAACAACAAATTCGAAATCCACAGAGTCCACAAATAATAGCCATAGAAATCAATGCAACTTATACATTTAAACACAGTATTTATAAAACCATTAAAGAGTTTACACAATGGTGCTTCCCATTTCTAGTAGCATAACCCAAAACATTATTTACAAATTACACAGATCCTACCGAGAGCTACCCAGGCCCTTTTTTCTAAACAGAACACCCTCGAAATAAATCCCATTTCATTTCAAGCTTAGGATCAAAGGAAAATTAAAACCCCAACAAACAAAACCCCAAGCATGTCGCATTACGAAATGCAGAGAAATTAATTTAAAGTCCAACCCCAACCCAAAACGCATCCATTAGAAACCAAACCCAAGAAAATCCAACCAACGAGGAGTGACAACTCATTCATAACCACAGAGCCAACATGGGACAAGTAAATGCTTGTACAATAGGCTTACCAAAGGGTATGCCTTTTTCCATAGCCTTTCCCATGAGCTACTACCCACACCTATTCTTTCCACCCATGCAACCCTGCAACCACAGACAAAAACCATGATAATAATTATGCCATAATCAAACCAAACAAGCAAAGTATGCTGTGAAACCAGAACACCCACCATATCTGTCAAGCCATTGTCGTTTCGCCTATTTCCACCATGTAGGAGTAGAGCACAAGCAGTAGAGCTGCGAATAAGCCACACTAACTACTGAACCAAGCCCTAAGTTGGGTTGCCACCTTTCCCAAGGAACATTCATGTCGCCACCCTAGCCCCTAATATCATTTACAAAAACCCACAACTCCATAGTTCTGGTCATGATATTAAACCCTGTCCCAAAACCATTGCGAATTACATAAACCCATGCATGCATCGAATAACTTAGGCTTTAAGCCCTTAGTCCATGGTATATGAAATATGCCATGGAATGTTTAAAAACAAGGGTTTTACAAATGTATTATAATTAACAACTTTAAAACCATATAGTAAGAATATGATGGGGCATAATTCAAGTCATAATCATTTACACCATGGTAAATAAGCGTGACATAAATAAAAAGTATGTGTCACCCAAATAGTAAGTGAATAGTGACCCCATCACTATCATAAAGTCCATAATTATAACAATAACAATCAGTAAAATATTACTAGGATAGAGCAGCAAATGTGAGCGCTAGTGACCAAACGATCAACACTTTCCATTAATCTTTATAAACAAGTTTCCATCGCCAAGTATACCTGCACGTAAATGGGACAAGAGTGATTAGTTCGTCAAAACTAAGAAAGCTCATTGTGACAAGTAGAAACTGTTACCTCTCAGGTGGTTATAAGGGAAACTAGTCCCGCCACTCCACCCCTTTATCCATTAACAAATTCAAGTTAGAATCATGTATACGACAGTAAGCACATGTTATAAACAATGAATTACGTAAACAAATAACTAACTTACACCTCAATGCTTAACGATAGTACAAACAGTATCAACATCACAACAACGTAAGTAACATAATAATAACTGCATCGAGAAATATGGAAGCAAGACGTAAGAACAACTTACAACAATACAACAGCACAAACAGAGTACGACACATTCCACAAAGTTCAATTAATGTCTAGCATAAGTAGTTTTGACTAGCCTAATATTTTTGCTTTTTTTTCAATTTTTGGCAACATTACAGAATTTTATCATTCAATCAATATGATCTAGGATCTTATCTGAGAGAATAACATGCACAAAAATAATCACAAGAGACAAGAGACACAAAGTGGTTTCCTGTGGGAAACCATAAAGGAGAAAACCTTGCAACTTCCTCAGAGATAGAATGAGCACCAATGGAAAAAGTAAAACTCAAAAACAAAAACATGATCTTCGATAGTTGTTCTCTCTCTCACTTGTGCGAGATCTTCTTCTCTCACTCATGTGCTACAATTGAGTGAGTGTGTGCATAAAATAAAGAGTATCACTCTCTATTTATATTATTTTTCAATTGAAAATTACTTACCAGGGCCGACCTCACTATGAGAGTCTAGTAACCCTAGTTCCCCTCAACTGTGGGGACTATTTTCCTGACTTAAAAAGGAGGGATAAACTCCATGACTTTACATGAATTTATTATATTAATGATTCTCCTGATAGAAACCTCAGGGTACACTGATATAAAATATAAGATATACAAGTGAATACATTCCGAAGTTACAAATACATCAACACTCCCTATTAACTAGGAAGGTATTCTCTTGACACATTTCATTAACACAAGTCTTCATCACTGGATCATCATCAAAATTGGATCATCATCAAGCTGGATCATCACTGCTCCCATTATCTTGAGCAAATGGTGCTATTTCTAAATTATACCCGTCATAGGAAGTTCTACAGAGCCATCCCTTTTTCATGCTAGTTGTAGGCCTAGCCTCCATGTAGGTCTTCATCTTCTACAACAGTTATATCTGAACATAGAAGGAACACATCTTGCAACCATGTCAGAAAGGATCTTCTCTTACATCTGACCATGGGAGGAACATATCCTGCAACCATGTAAGAAGGGCTCTGCTCTTACATCTGACCATGGGAGGAACACATCCCACAAGAAAGGCTCTGCACTTACATCTGACCATGGGAGGAACACATCCCAAAACCATGTTAGAATGGCTCTACACTTACATCTGACCATGGGAGGAACACATCCTGCAACCATGTCAAAAGGGCTATGCACTTACATGTGACCATCGGAGGAACACATCCTGCAACCATGTCAGAAGGGCTCTGCACTTACATCTGACAATGGAAGGAACACATCCCGCAACCATGTTAGAAGGGATCTACACTTACATATTACCATGGGAGGAACACATCCTGCAACCATGTCAAAAGCGCTCTGCACTTACATTTGACCATGGGAGGAACGCATCCCACAACCATGTCAGAAGGGATCTAACTTACATCTAACCATGGGAGGAACACATCCCACAACCATGTCATAAGGGATCTACACTTCCATCTAACCATGGTAGGAACACATCCTACCACCATGTCAGAAAGACTCATAGAATCATCCCTTCCCCTTGGAAGGAACCTTGATATGAAGAACACCATGCTTCTGCCTAAAGTACTCTAACTTCACTCTGGGTAATGGTTTGTTAAACACATCAGCTATCTTCTCGTCTATCGCAACATACTCAAGATTCAATGCTCCTATTTGCACCATATCCCTGATATAGTGATATTTGATCTTGATATGCTTCGACCTGCCATGGAACACCAGGTTCTCTGACAACTTCACACAACTTTGGTTGTCGCAATATATACAAGTAGCATCCAAATGGAGATCAAACAAATCAGATATTATCTTCCTCAGCATCACTGCCATACAACTAGCCGAACAAGCTACGAAATACTCTGCTTTGGTTGTACTCAGTTCCACGCAAGACTACTTCCTGCTAAAAGAAGAGATCACACCTGATCCCATACTGAAGCAACACCCCGAAGTGCTCTTCCTATCAATGGCACTACCTGCCCAATCCGAATCCATATAATCTTCTGATTCGCCTCATACTTGAGCCCATAATCAATTATACCCTTCAAGTACCTCAGAATATACTTTGCAACAATCAGGTGAACATGTCTCGGATCCATTAGGAACTGGATCAATGTGTTCACAACAAATAAAATATTTGGTCTCGCATTCATCAGGCACATCAAGGGCCCAATAATCTGACAATACATCGTAGCATCAACCGACTCTGATGAAGCATCACTCAATAGCTTCAGGTTTGATGCCATAGGTGTGTTCATGGCCTTGCAGTCCATCATCCCGAACCTCTTCAGGATCTCTACTGCATACTTCCCTTGTCCTAGGGAGATTCTATCTACATTTTGCCACACCTCCATGCCTATAAAGTAGTGCATCATACCCAAGTCTTTCATCTCAAACTCTACAGCAAGTCTCCTTCTTGCAATTTTAATGAGTTCCTTTTTCCTTATCAGGAACAAGTCATTGACAGATAATAAGAGCATCATTGGTCTTCTGCCTTAACCCTTGAAGAAAAGGTTAGAATCTGCTTTACTCTCAGTAAATCCTAGAGCCGTGAGTAATGTGTCCATCCTGTCATACCATGTCTCACCTCGAGATCTTCTGCAGCCACTCCCTCTGAAGCGGAGCATCATTCTCCCTCTACCTTTTGTACTCTATGTATTGAAACATTCTGTACTGGAGTGACAAGTAGCTTCCTCTACTACTAATATTTCATTGTATTCCATGATGTTGTCATCTACTGCATGCTGGATGTTGTAGATCCATATGGAAGACACTACAGACTTCCCTTCAGGTCTTGATATCATATCCTAGACATCATTCTTATTGAAATGGTGCACTCCTTCCCTTCCTTCTTGGCTATTTCTTCATAGCTGAAAGGTTCTGCATCAATGATGTCGCTCAACAGTGTCACATAACTACATTGTGTCTGAGACCTCTTTCTTTCTTTGAAAGTATCATCATATTATTCTTCATCTTGGATTATTTTTCGAACTGTCGTCCCTTGTTCTTCAGAACAAGTCTCATCCTTCTTTTCTTGTAGGCGATTGTACTCAATATTTCCTACAAGTCAAATTCTTATGCATAAAGATATAATCATGCAACTATTTTACCCAATGCAACATTCATCCATATCTCATGGAAAATTTCTAGATGCCTTCCATCGACTCTACCATGACATCATTGAGATTGTGCAGTACTAATCCAATATGTCAGAAAATAGGTTTCATTCTATATAAGTAGAAATCGAGAGTTGTATAGCACCATGGGATACTTACCCATCACACGCATATTAGTAGTATACTGCCATTAATACAAACATTCTATCATGCATAACACATCAAGTGAATATAAACAAATGCATAACAAAATAATATCATGAAATGACAATTGAATATCTATGTTTATTCATTTCATGGGTAGAATCCTTGTTGAAACTTCAACTTCATCATCTTCATCATTCATAACAACAACATTTCTTATCCAAATGCTAAGATGGATAATAGGTTCTTTGGATCGTCAGAGCTTGATCTTCAGTTGCTCCCATTTTCTCTTCTCTTATTATGATTCGAGCTTCTTCTTATGTGTGATCTTCCTAGAGTCTACTGAAGGTAATCACTTCCTTCTGGAACACATTCCTAGAATTAATGAATCCCATGATCCTGGGAGGCCATTCAAGGTGGTCATAACAATATCTTATTCTTCTTCGATTTCTTCGTCATAGCATCGAACACTTCCTTTTGGTGCCTTCAAGGATGACACATGAGGAATGAGATGATATTTAATAGAGTCTACAATGATTCTCTTGGCTCTAGACTTATCCTCATCTCCCTCTGGCTCTTATAACTTCTTTACTGAAATACTGATCTAAGTCAATTTCTTCAAGGATTACGGAGTTCCCATACTTCTTCTGATTTATATTATTCCATTAAAATATCCTTGTCAAAGAATCAAACATCTCTTTATGTGACTTTAGGGAAGAAACTTGTGGTATAAGGTGATCCTTGATAGAATCAACAATAATCCTCTTGGCCTTGACCAAGTTCTTCTTGTGTAAGGCTTTAGCCTCATCTCCCTCTTGAACTGAAACCCCTCCACTTATGTAGGTGTCCAATTTATTTTCTTCAAAAACGAGTGAGATCCTATACTTCCATGCTTGGAATTTGTCATCTTCACCAAGATTGTCATCAAGCTGGTGTGATTAGTCATTTTGAAATGAGTACCTCAAATGTAAATTGAAAAAATTTAGATCTTACCGATTTGAGGTGTCCATCATGGTTCCAGAGCTAGCTGATCTAGGGTTTGTCAGAGAAACCCTAAATTTCAAAACTTGGAATTTCAAACTTCTGATTTGATATAAGTATGGGTTTCTTCAAGGTGAGCTGTCCAATGTACTCCTTTTCTAGAAATAGTGGAGGGAAGCTCCCGAAATAGGAAGCCCTAGTTTTCCAATTTCTTCTGCAGATCTACGTGATATTGTTTCTGCAGTATCTCCTAAATTACTACTCCTCTGAGGTAGCCTCGTCTATCCTATTTTCAACACTACAGGTTTGAGTAGAATTGGTTTCACCAATTAAGACTTATGAGAGTTTTCCCAAGCTGACTTATTCCAAGACTGTTCAGCATAACGAGCTTGTACTAACTGCCACGTGTCACTCTTTCACCTTTCGGGTATGAAACATTTACCAAAAAAATTAAATTCTGTGCCCTATTTGGAACATATTGCGATATTTCATTTGGACTTTTGTATCCCGAGATATAGGAATTTTCCCTAGGTGTCCTATTTAGGGATGAATTGAAGGAGAGGATGGAACCTTGATTTGGAGGAATCATATCTCCCAGAATATAGAAAATATGAGGATGAAAATTTCAAACAGAGTACATCAAGAAGTTATCCTCGTCCTGTAAATGTTTCAACTTCTTACACTTGTCCAATCTCTAGATATAGAAAATGCACCAAAATGACTAGTGTTAGTCTTTTAGGGCTCTCTGGTGCGGGGTCAAATTAGGGTTTGAATTTTCCGGGGTTTTAACCAACCAAAAATTTGATATTATTCTCTAAATTTTGATTTTGGGGAGCAAAGAAATCCTATGCGAGGCTCACTCAAAAATTCCTCTTCTATGAAAATCCCTAATTTCCTGCAGTAGTGATAGGTCAAAAACTAAAAATGCACAGAATCAAATTCTACTTCGAGAGAAAGATGTGCCCTTCAATGGAGAGTTAGCCTAGCCTCCTTTTTCTGATGATCTATGGAGAGAGACCCAAAAATTAGGAATCCCTATCTTCTGTAGTTGTGCAATGTCTTCTTCTCAGGTTAGTTCTGATACCATGTTAGATTTTTATCATTTAATCAATATGATCTAGGATCTTATCTGAGAGAATAACATGCACAACAATAATCACAAGAGACAAGAGACACAAATATTTTTCCTTGGGGAAACCATAAAGTATAAAACCCCACAACTTTCTCAGAGATAGAATGAGCACCAATGGAAAAAGTAAAACTTGAAAACATAGATATGATATTTGATAGTTGTTCTCTCTCTCTCTCACTTGTGTGAGCTCCTCTTCTCTCACTCATGCGCTACAACTGAGTGAGTGTGTGTGTCAAATATAGAGTCTCACTCTCTATTTATACTAGTTTTTCACTTGACAGTTACTTACCAGGGTCGACCTCACTAGGAGAGTCTAAATAACCCTAGTTCCCCTCAACTGTGGGGACTATTTCCCCAACTTACAAAGGAGGGTTAACCTCTATGAATTTACATGAATTTATTATATTAATGATTCTCTCCATAGGAACATCGGGGTACAATGAAATAGAATATAAGATATACAAGTGGAATACATTATAAAGTTAGAAATACATCAACGATAAATTTATTGTCGATGAATATCTCCCTATGATGGGTTTTTTTGCAAACTTTTCATCTAATACCCTTAAGTTTTTCAATATGTTCAGGACGTCAAAGAACACACACATGAGGGTTCCAAAGACGATACCACCAACTACAAGAGTTTCAAAGTATTCTTCAACATATCAAGGCACTTCTATGGGCTTTCCATCCATGTACATCCCAATATCCATATAATGTGTTTA
This sequence comes from Pseudotsuga menziesii, assembly GCA_001517045.1. Classification (NCBI taxonomy): domain Eukaryota; kingdom Viridiplantae; phylum Streptophyta; class Pinopsida; order Pinales; family Pinaceae; genus Pseudotsuga; species Pseudotsuga menziesii. The sequence continues at coordinate 267,503 of LPNX010162991.1, read as the reverse complement.
CCTTGTTCGCTCATAGGGGTTTAGAAGTGTACTAAATCAATTCTTCCTACGAAATTTTGATTAATTAATACTATTGAGGAATGTATTAAATTAAATTTCCAATTCAAGTTTTTTTTATGTAATTTCTTATTCTTAAGAATAATTAACTTGGAAATGAGTTGTGAATGTGCTACAAGATAGGAGAGCACACTAGGAAAGCCAACTTGCTTAGGATAAAAAAAAATGGCAACAGTACAAAATCAGGCAAAAGAAACATGTCATAAAAAAGATATCAATTATCAAAAGAAGGGAAAAGCAAGGCAGTTTGAAAAGCAGGAAAGTGCATAAAAAGTTGTCAGTCACAAAAAAGACAAGTTTTAGTCAAGGAGCACATAGTTTCCAATTTGGTTGAAGGATGCAAAACAAGGAAACATTTCCTAAGGATTAAACTTGCTAATCTCCTCAAGGAAGGTGCACTCATGGTTTAGGGTTAGGGTTTGCAAATGGATTACTTACTGAAGAGGTTGGATGGCTTTCTCAACAAGTAACTCAGTATATAAAATAATGCTTCCAACTCATTTTAACAACTTTTTATGATTATTACTTTTATTTTAAGTGCAACATAACTTCTTGTCTTAGTGATGTGCCCCAAGCTTCCCCAGTCTCTTCTATCTTCAATTATATTATTTAATACAACCAAAAAGAACCAAAGAGTGGCCATTGAAGACCAATATAAAGCTCATGGATAAGATAGTAATCATTTGAAATCGATCTCCAGTGAAGCAGACTTCACTTATGCTTTGAGGAATGCAAGATTGGAGTTTGGTGTTAGTTTCAAGCCTGTAATATTCAGTATTGGGCACCATTGAGAGAGATCAACTCCTACAAACTATTTATGAGCTTCCAATTTCCTTCTTAACATTATGATATCTGATAGACAACAATATTTTTTCTCATGGTGTTATAATGCAAAAAATTTAGTGAGAGAGGCATTTCAATGCTCATTTAATGAGGCTTTTCTCAGTTTTTATGCATTGATAGTGATGTTATGGCCATGTTAATAATATATGATTTTTATGCTACTTAATAGAATTTGATAAACCTATAATAATAATTATTTTCACAGATGATAAAGTACAGAATTGAATTTCATCTTTGTTTGCTTAATTGTGGTCTTTAACTAATCAAATTTGACTAGTTTTACTATTTCTGATGCCATGATTGTTCTGTGTGCCCAAATTTCATTTTGTAAGTTTCTTTAGGTTACAAAATCACCCAAAAATATAACGCAACTCACATAACTAGAATTAGTTTATTCCATACAGTGTTTTGGATACCTTCTCTACGGAGGCAATCTCTAGGCCAATTTTCCTATTTTTTACCAAACACACCCAAACACTTCCAAATTTTCTTGAACTATTCTAGACCTACAGTAATGGATTTTTTCTTCCTAAATAGAGACTTATACTCCTCCTAATCCTTCCTTAGACTTGGTTTCTTGCAACTGATTGTTAAGATCTGAATTTGTACTCTTTTGGACACCCATAAGCTTGGTAGTATAATTTATCCTAGATGATGCTCGAAACCTAAAAGGGACCAACATTTAGGTGCTTAGGGATATAAAATTTTAGTCTCCAAACATGTATTTTAGTTTCTCCCACTAACCCTCTGCAACTCTCATCTTACTTCATTACTGTGTATGCTATCCTTGCTGAGGATAGTGCTTAATCACCTTGTAAAATTTTATTGAAATTTTGATAACATAAAAAATAAGAGTTACTATTTCAAACTTGATTTAGATCAGGAATATTACATTATTGCACATATATATTCATTTTTTTTAAAACATCTCTCATTTTCTTTTCGATCCCATAATATTATTGCATTGTTTTATTTCCATTCTCATAATAATATTGGTGCGTTGTTCACTTTTTTTCGATCCCATAATATTGGTTCTAGAAGTGTTCAATTAAATACATAATACAAAATGTACTAAACTATATACTTGTTGCAAAACATATTATACTTGAATATGTATATAATATTAAAACAGACAAATACTCGTGGTAGTGTCCTTCGTACTAAAAAAACATTACCCACGAGCATCTAAGACGTTAAAATCACCCAGGGATAGCACAAGCCCTTGACCACACCAACCCTTAACTGGATGGATTTTGGGTGTCTCCTCCCAACTAGCTCATCCCTAATGAAAATTGAACCTAAGTAGTCATGTTGATGAGACCCACACCTAACCCAATGAGCTATCAAAAAATATCGTAGTAATTATTAATGTCAATCAAAGAATCGATCTCCTATAAGCTTTTAATATCATATTTAAAAATTAATATTATATAATAAAATATTTATATTACTATCATAAAATATATATAAACAATCATTTTTTAAGCTTGTGACCAATAAAAATACAAAATATTAAATAAAATTTATATATAAACCAAACTTATATGTACATAAAAACAAATAATAACTCTTTTATTAATTTTTAATATCATATTTTATTTATTTATTTATATGTTAGCCATGAAAATATATAATGTTAAACCAATATTGCATATAAAGCAAACTCGTATGCATAAAACAAAGTCTTATTTGTATTATTAAATTAAAAAAATAAATTACTTTTTAATATTAATTAGTAAACTAAATAAGAAAAAATCTCCTATAATTTCCTAGTTATTATATACAATAATATGTTTTTGTTAATTCAGTAAAGCATATATATGATTACCATTGAAGAATATATAAATATATATATTAACACTATGTTACTATGTTATGCTGATTTAAACAAGAAAACATAATAAATAATTATAAATAATTAAAAAAATTACTTAAAAATTTTAAACAAATAAATATGGATTAAGAATTACATAATCAAAAGGTTAAACATTTAAGTCTATTGTTATTTGGCCTTAATAAAACTTATTTTTTATAAAATCAACCAAATTAAAAAATTCAATTAGTAGATTCTTTTGATCTCTCATGTGACCATTTACTAAGTTTGTAGAGTTAATAATACTATCTAACTCACCTATCATATCACTATTAAATGTAACAATCTAATTGTCATATAGTAGAAAATAACAAAACGGATTTCAATTCTATTTCTTTCTTTATATAAAATTCTTTAACTTAGTTTAATTGGATTCCATACAAGAAATGGGGAGTAGTCTATTTGTAACTCAATGGCAAGTTAAACTTCATGTGGTCAAGAGAGTGGCCAACATAAACTCGAGTACTTATATAGTTTAAATATAGAAAACAAGTTTATAAAAATAAGTTTAAATGAAAGATTTGTTGAGAATTGACAAATTTTAATAATTCAATGAAATATTTGTCAAAATTTAGATAGATTTAATATATTATAAATAAATTAGCTTTGAAATTTAGTAATGGATGACTAGGGTGATTCTTGAGATTTCCCTAGACTTGTCCAGGACATCCTTTAGGGGAAACTAGGGGTTTAGGCCCTAAAAGAGATGTTTATATAAGGAACATGGACAATGAGTAGGTCCACCTAAACCATGAGACTTGATCCTTTAGATGGCATAATTGTCACATATGTGGGATAATTTCCTTATTCCAAGGTTTGAAAAACTAACAAATGATCTCATTATCGAAGAGATGATATGAATTTAATATTTTTTTTTTCAACCATCAGAACAACAACCTCCCAAGATTATATCCAAGAGCCTGCAAGCGAGATATACCAATAACTTGTGACTTAGAAAGGGGCGAGACGTCCCTACACCTTGCTGGTTTTGAACCTATGACCTCCAAGGAAATGTTTTTAACCATTAAAATTTCAGTTTCCAAACTGTATTTTGGTTTGTCCCACTAACCCTCTGCAACTCTCAGGTTACTTCATTACTGCTTATGGTATCCTTGTTGAAGATAGTGCTTAATCACCTTGTAAAATTTATTCAAATTTTGATAAGATCAATAGTAGGAGTTAATATTTTAGAACTGATTTAGATGAGGGATATTACATTACTGCACATCTATATTCATTTGTTTTTAAAAGATCTCTCATTTTTTTTCTTTTTCTTTTTCTTTTCGATCCCATAATATGTTTGCTTTGTTTTATTTCTGTTCCCGTAATAATATTGGTTCTTTTTCAATTTTTTTTTTTGTAATAATATTGGTTCTTTTTTCACTTAAAATGTTAAAATCACCTAGGGATCACACCAGCCCTCAGCCACACCAACCCTTAACTAGTTGGATTTTGGATGTCTCCTCCCAACTAGCTCACCCCTAAGGAAAATTGAACCCAAGTAGTCCTGTTGATGAGACCCACACCTTAACCCAATAAGCTAGCCAAAATTATCTTAATAATTATTAATGTCAAACAAAAAAGTTAATTTAAAAAAAAAAAGTATATTGTAATTTGACCTTAAAAAAAAGTTAATTTTTAAAAAATCGAACAGTTTAAAAACTTCAATTATTACAATTCTCAAACAAAAAAATCAATAAAATAAAGGTAGCTCCCTCTCATGTCACCCTTTTGTAGAGTTAGTAATACTATGTCACTCACCCTATCATATCACTATTAAATGTAACAATCTAACTATTAGATATAACAATCTAATTTCCACTCTAGAAAATAAGAAAACTGATTTCCATTCTATTTTTTTCTTTATATAAAATTCTCTTAATTTAGACTAATTGGATTCCATACAACAAATGGGAAGTAGTGTATTTTTAATTCAATGCCATGTTGAACTTTGTGTGGTGAAGAGAGTGGCCAACACAAACTCTAGTACTTATAGAGTTTAAATATAGAAAACAAATTTACAAAAGTTTAATTAAAATATTTTTCTATGGTTTTTATAATCTATTAAAACATTCTTGATTATTTAAAAAAATTACATATAAATTACAGATTTGATGAGAATTTACAAATTTTAATAATTCAATGAAATATTTGTCAAAATTTAGATAGGTTTAATATATTATTTATAAATTAACTTTGAAATTTTCTAATGGATGATTAGGATTCGCTATTTATTATACACATAAATTTAGGGGTGGTTCTTGAGTTTTCCCTTGTCCAAGACATCCTTTAAGGGGAATCTAGGGGTTTAGAACCTAAAAGAGATATTTATAAGGAACATGAGCCATGAGTAGGTCCACCTAAACCATGAGTCTTGTCCTTTAAATGGTATTTTTGTCACAAAGGTGGGATAAGTTCCTTATTCGAAGGTTTGACCAACTAATGAAGGATCTCATTATCTAAGACATGATATGAATTTCATTTAATTTTTTATTTTTTTTAACCATGGGAACAACAACCTCCCAAGAGTATATCCAATAGCCTGCAACCTATATATACCAACAAATTGTGACTTAGCAAGGGCTGAGATATCATGAAGCCCATCGGAATGAGGCTCTATCCCAAGGGTCGCCTGCCCTTCGAGCCTTGTCACAATAGGCCAATGAGAAACCCTACCCCCATCCAGTTTTCAACTTTTGACTTGCAAGGAGATAACAATTTTTTTTATCCTTTAGGCCCACTCATGTGCTCTTGAATTTAAATTTAATTATCATAGAATATCTAGTCCTAAGGCATAGTGGCCTTAAATGGGATCCTATACCATGATAGAGATCCTTAAATAGAAGGAGAGAGACATGTGCCCATTTAAAAGGTTTAGAAAACTAAGAGAATAACTCTTGGCCATAAATTCTTCACTCATGAAAATCAATGGCTTAGAAACTATCCACTATTTCTATTGCATCACATGGTATACAATACTAAAGTTATAAAACCTACAAGTTTCTTTTATATATCATGTGGTCCACGGATTGGCGACATAACTCTACAAGTGAACATATAAAATAATCTTGAGCAAAAAATGAGATACAAGCATGATTCCAAGGTTTGTACTAAGGACATGTATCCTACACTAGACCAGGACATATTGACCAACTAAAAGAGGGTCTTATGAACTAAACATTGACTCTATGTATTTTAAACCATGCACACATCATCATGTCACAAAATATGATCTACATAAAATATACTTTTGGAGTCAAACAAATATATAAAACTCAAAATTAATGAATTATTCTCATAAAATATTGATGTTAATATAGATTTAGTTAATATATTTATCCTCGACCCAACATTTAATTTCGCATAAGAATTATAAAATTTTCTTTAAAAAAAAATCTAACATAACTTGAATTAATATAATACTAGTATTGCATTTATCTATACTTCTATTATGTAAATTTTGATGTAGGAATATGTATAAAATATTAGACTAGCACTCTATGCCCAAGGAGCAACAACTGCTACTAATAAGTAAGCTCCTTGAGGCCCTCTCCAGATGTGAGCAACACCATCGTTATTCCCCAACTACACTTCTGGCTGCTACGCTGAATGTATTCCCTTGCTGAGTTTGACTCCCATCTCTGGGGTGACTCTAGGCGAAAAAACAAAAACACGCCAAATAGAGTGAGTGGTTGGGGGGAAAGTCGTAAGCAATATTTCAGTCACACAAGCCCTTTTCAGTTTAGAATAGTATCTGTAATGGTTAAAATTGTTTATGAAAATACTTTATAGTGTCTCCATCTTATCATAAATATTACATTGTTAGATTTATAATCGATTTATAGTGGAATTATGTCTAATGAATTAACATGATTTTCAAGTGGTGGCTGCAGAGAATATGTCCAACGGTAGAAAGGAATTTGACTAATCATCGGACGACAAGTATAGTGAAATAAGTTTGTATATGCACATATTTTATAAATTAGTTCTTTATCATCTAAAGTAATCTAATATTGTTGTGTGCTCCTCAGCTGACTCAGGAGACTCATACCTCACCTCCAACGATTTCAACAAGGAGACCAAGTACCAAATATGGTATCTTGATATGGAGTGGGTTAACCATAACTAAAGGACATGCTTAATATGTAATTGGAATTTCTTTCAAAGGATCATCATACGACTAATATAACACTTGTTTCTTATTATAGTACTTAGTGAGATTAGTGTATGTGAGTTAGCAGTTGTGTGTTTGTGTTTTGTAGGGTCTTAATATTTAAATATTGATTGTATGGTTACGTAATCAATGGGTTTAAATTAATCTATGTGATTGAAATATTTATATAGAAGATACCCAACCACATGCACTCATCTGACATATAATCTTTATGTCGTGAGGCCACCATTGTGCTGGGAATTGGTTCCACTAGGACCAAGGGAAAACACAAAACAAATCCAAGATTTCTCCACAACAACTAGCCACTAATTTTACAACCATCCCATGCTAAGAGACTTGAGGATTTACTTATATATGATCGTTCACGAGTATACTACCTAAACCTCTTTAATCATCCATAAATAGGACAAGGGAACCATCCCTCTCCAATCAAAATATCATCCCAACAAAAAATATATAAATAGTCACTAACAATTCATTATCTTACCCAACATAAATAATATATTTTACTTCTTAAGGGTCAATCCCTTATACCAAACAAAAGAACTTAATAACAAAAGAAATATGGGTGGAAATGCACTCATATATAACCAAATCATAGACATTTTCCATTCATACATTGAATCCATTGCAACATGAAGGCTCTTGTTGAGCACAACATTTCCACTCAAGGAAATTCCTTATCATTGCAACACACATGGAAAATTCCACTACTGGATCATGCATGGGAAAAATATGTCTCCCTTGATCATGGAGAAACATTATATAAGATCCATAAAGGGTAGAGCCCTCTATTCTTCCACAATAACATGAATTCATTATTAATAGGAGCAATTTCATAGGGATAAGCCCTCTCATGAACTCCCTACCACAGAATAATATCACATATCACTTTCATGAGGGGAATTACCTCTCAATCAATTCCTTCTCATACAATAAGATCTATAAATATCAACTACATTTAGATAATAGGTGCATTCCCTAAGGGACCACTCACTCTCCTACACCTCAGAACATTGAAATACTTAAGTGACTGCATGACTTAGAGTCGCAATCTACATGATCATGGAGGGAAAATACCTCTCTCCTTGTGAACACCTACATTAATATATACATGTAAGAGATCCCATACATGGTACATGTTGGACACAATGGTCACACTAATAGGGGGGGTGAATCAATGTGTGAGAAATTTAAATTTTTTGACCTTATTTTAAACAATCAGAATATATCAAGCATTAGTCACATAATCATATTCTTCAGTTGAATCAACCGTGATTAATCAGAATAAAAATCACATCAAAAGAGACACTAGAATATATGAAGTTTAGATCTTTATTTATTGTACATGGAAGACAACAATATTCTTTATTACAATTAGCACCAACTGATGAAAAGAGCACTAACTCTCATAACACGACCCAACCATATTTTATTAGCTCCAGCTAAGAAGGGTTTGAGGAGCTCAATCCTGATGAAAAATTATTCTTGCAAGCAATCATATGGCTATGTTGCACAACTAACATCTGCTCTGTACATCAAACTCTGCTCATCACTCTACTGGTCAACACTGCTCATCAATCTCCGATCAATATGCTCATTAATCTTTGTTAAGATGCTCATTATTCTCTGGTCAATATGTTGATCAATATCTCGTCAATCTTACTGGTATTCTACTCATCACTTTTGCAACATTTCTATGTCTACTCATGTACATCCTTATACACCTCATCATACCCAGTCACTCATCAAGTAGTTCTGCTCTGCTTTCACTAATCATAAGGCACGCATTGTCATGCATCATCATCATATGTATGCATCATAGTAATAGGGTATGCATCCTGATTATCAAATATACATCATAGTGCATATGATAGAATCATCACACTATGGTATGCATGTACATCATATTGTATATGAGTGCATCAACATCATAGACTGTAAATTATTATCACATGCATTATGGTTCACATACTAAGATCAAAGATGAACTCTATCCATGAGAAACCTAGAAGCAAGAAACCATAAATTTTCAAAGATCAAAATATGAAGAAACAATAACAAGCTTTCCCTTGTAACCAGATAGCCCTTGTAACAAGCTTTCCAACGAGCCAAAAGCTTTGTAATTTTGATTCCGTATGAGAAATTTATGTCAATTTTAGTGAAGAAACCCAAAAACCTCTCTTCCTCAAAGTTTTGCACTTTTCTCCAAGGGTTGTGAAATACCAAAGAGAGGCTAAAATTGATGAAAAAATGAAATGTTTGATATTCTATTTATATAAGTCCTGGAGCAAAGTTATTACCTCAAACTCGGATGACATGCAATTAAAAATTACAAATAATGAAATTCTATTTTGCTTGGTCGAATGACCCAAAATGGTGGGGTGCACCAACTTAAAAAATTCACATCTCTTCAATCGTAAGGAGTTAGAATATGCTCCACATATCAACGAAAATTTATGGTCTATGAATATATCCCTATGATGGGTTTTTTTGCAAATTCTTCGTCTAATACCCTTAAATTATTCAATATGTTCAGGACGTCCGAGATCCAACACATGAGGGTGCTAAAGACCATAACACTAACTACAAGAGTTTCAAAGTATTCTTCAACATATCAAGGCACTTCCATGTGATTTCCCTCCACCTACATCCCAATAGCCATATAAAGTGTTTACCTTGTTTTCTCATAGGGGTTTAAAAGTGAATTAAATCAATTTTGGCTACGAAATTTTGATTAATTAATACTATTTAGGAATGTATTAAATTAAATTTCCAATTCAAGTTTTTTATGTAATTTATTATTATGGAGAATAAATAATTTGGAAATGAGTTGTAAATGTGCTACAAGATAGGACAGCGCACTAGGAAATCCAACTTCCTTAGGATAAAAAAAATGGCAATAGTACAAAATCAGACAAAAGCAATATGTCATAAAAAAGATATCTATTGTCAAAAGGAGGGACAAGCAAGGCAGTTTGAAAAGAAGGAAAGCACAAAAAAGATTTCAGTCATAAAACAGACAACTTTTGGTCAAGGAGAACATAGTTTACAATTTGGTTGAAGGATGCAAAACAAGGAAACATTTCCGAAGGCTTAAACTTACTAGTCTCCTCTAGGAAGGTGCACTCATGGTTTATGGTTAGGGTTTGCAAGTGGATAACTTACTCAACATGTTAGATGACTTTCTCAACAAGTAAATCAGTATATAAAATAATGCTTCCATCGCATTTCAACAAATTTTTATGATTATTATTTTGAAGTTGAGTGAAGCATAACTTCTTGTCTTAGTGATGTGCCTCAACTACCTTCGGTGATGTGCCCCAAGCTTCCTTAGTCTCTTCTATCTTCAATTCTATTCTTTAGTGCAGCCATGAAGAGACAAGAATTAGCCATTGAAGAACATGATAAATGTCATAGGGGCTAATGCACAATCATGGACTCCTTTAAAGACACTTTAGATGTCACATAATATTGGAAAAAATGGGAAAATCTGACTTTAGGTGACAATTAGGGGTACTTCCCTAACTTATTTGAATATGAAGTAAAAAGAGAAAATATGGGTAATTGAATCATATTTCATAATATATAGCATTTATGTAGAGAAAATGTGTGTAAATGATTATAAAATTAGTTTCCTTGAAATTGGGTTTTCAAATTTTCAGCACATCTTAACATATATGTTTGTGCAGGTGCAACAATATATGAGGTAAATGATGTCAATTTGGGATAAAATATTGCAGACATATAAAGGACATATGGGCCTAGTGCAACACTATTTATTCATAATTTTTCATGATTTTTCTTTTATTATTAATTATTGAAGTCACAAAAGTTGAAATTAAAACATTATGTGCGGGTGCAACACTTTAGGGGAAAAAATTAATGAAATCCTTGATTTCTAAATATAAGATCATAGAGATTGATCTCGTCTAGTGCACCATATAGTTTTATTGGGAAATGGTGATGGAAATCAAAAGTTATATAAAAAACAATCGATGCATCTATTTTCGAAAACTGACGTGTGTCATTTAGAAAAATAATTATAAATAAATAAAACATAGTTTTGAAGGAAAAAATTAAATATTCAGAATTGTAAGATCGTACTCTACAATATTATAGATTTGCATAAAAAATATTGTGTATGTCATAGCAAAACACGCCATCTAAACTGAGCATATTGATAGAGTTCTAAAATACAAGCAATAGCCCTGGTTTATTTGTCCTAGCCAATAGGTTCGATAGTCCGAAGCTATTTTCGAACATAATGCCAAACCTTATTCCTGTCGATGTTTTTAATTTTAAAATAACGCATATGCATTACAGCTTATTCATATCGCATATGCGATATAACACATATGCGTTTTTTATTAACTAATTTGGTATGAGATTAAAAAAGAGTAATGGCATCCTTATCCCATTATAATACCATTTAGACAACACTATGATGGAAACAAACAATTCCTATTTTTAACGGTGAATGAAGCCATGGGTTGTGCACCCAAGAAAATAGAGCGGTGAATGAAGCCATGGGATTTGCATCCAAGAAAATAGGGCGGTGAACGATGCCATGGGTTGTGCATCCAAGAAAACAATAATTCCTCCCGTCCTTCGATCTATTCATCTTCAAGGGAAAATTTGCAACATTAACAGAGATATTGAATATTGATTTATGTTAGCACTCAAAGGACGTTATAAAGTCATGAGAATGCTTGCTTGGTAGGTATTTTGGATGTAAAAAAGCTAGAATGAGTACCAATGGATCAACATACGCTCTCACTGCAAACCGCTAGTGATGATTCGTCGATAGGTGATAGGTGACTTTAATCAACATTGTTATAGTCATCGTGTTCTTTTAATGCTTGATTAAGGATGTCCGATTCTTTTAATATTTGATTAAGGATAGATGGCCAAAATTCAATCAAATGGCATATATATCTTAACAATATTTATCATTCACCATGTATAGAGCCAAAGTTTCAAAGTCATCATCCTCTTTCATCATAATCATCATCCTCATCCTCATCATCATAGTCATCATCCTCGTCCTCATCATCATCACCATCATTGTTCATCATCATCGTCGTCATCACCATCATCATCATTATCATTATCATCCTCCTCCTCATCATCATCCTCATCATCATCATCATCATCATCATCATTGGTCATCATCATCGTCATCGTCAACATCATCGTCATCATCATCATCATCACCGTCATCATCCTCATTGTCACCATCATCGTCATCATCATCATCATCATCATCATCATCATCATCATCATCACCATCCTCATCATCATCATCATCATGACCATACTCATCCTCATCCTCATCCTCATCCTCATCCTCATCATCATCACCCTCATCCTCATCATCATCATCATAGTCATCATCCTCCTCCTCCTCCTCATCATCATAATTGTTCATCATCATCATCATCATCATCATCATCATCATCATCATCCTCATCGTCACCACCGTCATAATCATCATCATCATCATCAACATCCTCCTCCTCCTCCTCCTCCTTCTCCTCATCATCATCACTCTCATCCTCATCATCATCATCATGGTCATCATCAACATTATCATCATCATCATCACCCTCATCCGCATCATCATCATCATAGTCATTATCCTCCTCCTCATCACCATCATTGTTCCTCATCATCTTCATTGTCATCATCATCATCATCATCATCATCATATTCACCACCCTCATCCTCCTCCTCCTCATCGTCATCATCACCATCATCATCATCCTGATCATCATCATCATCATCACCACCCTCATCCTCATCCTCATCATCATTTTCAGCATCCTCATCATCATTTTCATCATCATCATCGTCATCGTAGTCATCATACTCATCATCACCATCATTTTTCATCATCATCATCATCGTCATCATCATCATCATCCTCATCATCCTCACCACCCTCATCCTCATCATCATCATCATCCTCATCCTCATCCTCATCCTCATCCTCATCCTCATCCTCATCCTCATCCTCATCCTCATCATCATCACCATCATCATCCTTATCCTCCTCATCATCATTATCATCACCCTCATCCTCATCATCATCATCATGGTCATCATCATCATCATCATCATCATCATCATCATCATCACCCTCATCCTCATCATCATCATCATAGTCATCATCCTCCCCATCATCACCATCATTGTTCATCATCATCTTCATTGTCACCCTCAGCCTCATCACCATCACCATCCTCCTCCTCCTCCTCATCATCATAATCCTCATCATCCTCATCATCATCACCATCATCATCATCACCATCATCATCATCATCACCCTCATCCTCATCATCATCATCATGGTCATCATCATCATCATCATCATCATCATCATCATCATCACCCTCATCCTCATCCTCATCATCATCATCATGGTCATCATCATCATCATCATCATCATCATCATCATCATCACCCTCATCCTCATCCTCATCATCATAGTCATCATCCTCCCCATCATCACCATCATTGTTCATCATCATCTTCATTGTCACCCTCCTCCTCCTCTTCCTCCTCCTCATCACCCTCATCCTCATCATCATCATCATGGTCATCATCATCATCATCATCATCATCATCACCCTCATCCTCATCCTCATAATCATAGTCATCATCCTCCTCATCATCACCATCATTGTTCATTATCATCTTCATAGTCACCCTCACCCTCATCATCATCACCATCCTCATCATCATCCATCATCATCATCCTCATCCTCATCCTCCTCCTCCTCCTCATCATCATCACCCTCTTCCTCCTCCTCCTCATCATCATGGTCATCATCATCATCATCATCATCACCCTCATCCTCATCCTCATCATCATAGTCATCATCCTCCTCATCATCACCATCATTGTTCATCATCATCTTCATTGTGATCATCATCATTCTCATCATCATCACCACCCTCATCCTCATCATCATCAGCATTATCATCACCATGATCATCATCCTCATCATCACCACCCTCATCATCATCACCACCCTCATCCTCATCATCATCATCATTGTCATCATCATCATAATCATCGTAGTCATCATCCTCCTCATCATCACCATCATTGTTCATCATCATCCTCATCGTCATCATCATCATCATCATCATCATCCTCATCATCATCATCATAGTCACCATCCTCGTCCTCATAATCATCACCATCATTGTTCATCATCATCGTCATCATCATCATCATCATCATCATACTCATCATCATCATCATCACTATCATCATCATCCTCATCATCATCATCATCATCACCATCATCCTCCATCATCATCATCATCATTGTTCATCGTCATCATCATCATCATGATCATCATCATCATCATCATCATCATCCTCATCATCACCATCGTCACGATCATCATCATCATCACCATCCTCCTCCTCCTCCTCATCATCATCGTCACCATCCTCATCCTCATCCTCATCCTCATCATCATCATCATCACTCTCATCATCATCATGATCATCATGGTCATCATCATCATTATCATCATCATCATCATCACCCTCATCCTCATCATCATCATCATTGTTCATCATCATCATCGTCACCATCCTCATCATCCTCATCATCATCATCACAATCATCATCCTCATCATCATCACCCTCATCCTCATCATCACTATCATGGTCATCATCATCATCACCCTCATCCTCATCATCAGCATCATGGTCATCATCATTGTTCATCATCATCGTCATCATCATCATCATCATCATCATCATCATCATCATCATCATCATCCTCATCGTCACCATCGTCATCATCATCATCATCACCACCATCCTCCTCCTCCTCCTCATCCTCATCATCACCCTCATCCTCCTCCTCCTCCTCCTCCTCATCATCACCCTCATCCTCATCATCACCATCATGGTCATTGTCATCATCACCCTCATGGACATCATCATCATCATAGTGATCATCCTCCTCCTCATCACCATCATTGTTCATCATCATCGTCATCGTCATCGTCATCATCATCATCATCATCCTCATCATCATCATCATCATCACCACCCTCATCCTCATCATCCTCATCATCATCATCATCATCATCACCCTCATCATCATCACCCTCATCCTCATCATCATAGTCGTCATCCTCATCATCATCATTATCATCATTATCATCACCATCATAGTCATCATCATCCTCATAATCATCGTCGTCATAGTCATACTATTCGTTATAGAAGTTTAACATATTTCAGTCCAAGTTTGAAATGAATTTGATATTTAATATTTTAATATTTGATAAGCATAGATAAATGTAAATTGCAAATTCAGTGAGCACTAAATCGCATATGCGATATATCACATATGCGTTTTGGAGATCATGTAAAAAACCTGCCCGTTAATTAAAAAGAATTGTATCAATATCGCATATGCGATATATTGGAGGTGCGCTATATCGCATATGTGATATGTGTTGTATAAAAAATATTGGGTTTCGTGCTGTGGGCCAGGTTTACTCTTTCAAAAGACATAATTTGTCTGAACCCGCGCACAGAGAACTGTTCAACGTGCAATTTAATCATTACTTACATAATTCCATAGTATTGTATAGGTTTGGGTGGATTTCAATGGGGAATGTACGTAATAGAGGTCGAAAGTCAACAAGGAAGGTGATTACACCGGAAGAAGCATAAAATAAAAAAGAAAAAAAGAGGGAAGATTCAAGAAATCGTCGCCATTCATTACATGAGAAAATAGTTCCCATTCCCCCTCAACAAATACCTGACATAGAGGCTGAGGAAGATAATGAAAGAAATAAAGGAAGTTGGTTATACAGAAGTTGATATTATTGATCCATTAGTAAACAGACAATCTTGTGAATAGTTCAATAATTATGTTACTCTTGATGCAAATGTGACTCAATAACAACCATGGTCGGTGCTTCAATCTCCTAATTGAAGTTGTCATCCTGTAGTGGATGTAAACATCACTCTAGCATTTCAAATGGCAACAAATTTTGCATCAAAACGAAAGAGAAATCCTAAATGAATACAAGTGGACGAGAGTGGATTGACTTCCATGGAAGGTAAGGTGGCTAAACGCACTATCCTTCATCACTGTTCTCAAATAATGAAAAAATATTTTGATAACAAATCCAAAGCCGGTAAATGCCAATTGTTTTTAGCTTTGCTTAAATTTAGAAATATGGCAACTGTTAGAAGAAATTCAGGCATAACAACAATGAAGAATATCGAATCAACTAATTACATTGTTAAATCTCTTGCTGCTGCATTCACATCGATTGGTAAAAAAACTCGTTCACAAGACTGTAATGTGGCTTGTCGTGTATTGGCTGAATCAATTGTATGTAGATCCACAAGACAACGTCATTTACTTAAATGCACATCACAAATTGTGCCTTTACATCAAAATACACTTAAAAAATATTCAGTAAGAAGAGACAACCTTGATGTAGAGGGACAAATGGAAACATTATGGGCATTTAGCGGTAGGTTTCCGCGCAATGACATGAAGTTAGTCGAAGCAATGAAGGGCCTAGTGCAAACGTTTTCGCATGGTAACACTAAGCCTTCTTCTAACACGAAGGATGTGTTAAAACATTGTAGGGGTTCTAGAAACAATGAAACTCATGTTAAACATTATCTTGACATGACACAAACTCAATTGTTCGATATGTTTAAAGTTTCCCACGTAGAGCTAAGGCTCGAGCAAAGATATTTTGAAAAATGCAAGCCTTGGTATGTTAGAATCAATACCATTCGGAACACTTTTTGCTGTAGATACCACATAGAGTTTGACCTATATTACCATACATTTGCACATATATGTCGTTTTTTGCATCCTAACCATGTGCAAGAATTCTCAAGTACAATACCGCCAATGTCATCCAGAGATTTCATCCATAGCATAATGTGTCCGAGGCAAGATGGACAGAAACATTACTTAAAACAATGTGTAGACGGTTCTTGCAACAATTGTGGTGGGCTATCATTATGGTCTGATTGCATCCATGAAAGTGAAGATCAAGCATTCGGGAATGCAATTGTTGAGAAGCAGAACTATCAGTATGAGACATATCAACTACATGATGGGAAAGAAAGCAGGAAGATTAAATTGGTGACTTCACAGGTAAATTGTTGAATATTGACATATTACTATTCATGTACACAATTTTTTATGTGGTTTATTGACATATTAATATTCATGTACTATGTGCGAGTATGTGATTTTATTCCAGAGTTTCATGGAAAGATCCAAGAGTACATTCAACATGTCGATATGGCACAGTGGCAAGATAAGCAATTCAAAATATACCGAGACACCTTCCCTCCCAGAACAATACTATCAGTGGTTGACTTTGCAGAAAATTACACCCTACAACTAAAAAATGAAATACAAAGTCAATACTATCACTCAAAGCAGGTGAGCATAATGGTGCATATCACGTATCGACATGGGTAAGATAGCAATGAAGAGAAACATGTGATACTGAAAGAAAGTCACTTCTACATAAGTGACGACCGGACCCATGACATCCATTACGTGCAACATTGCTTTAAATTATTCTATGATCATGTGATAGCTATGGATATACCATTTTATTGTCATTTCATTTAGTCAGATGGTTGTGCTAGACAGTTCAAGAATTCATGTGTATTTGAATGGTTGTGTTTGTTGCACATAAAATACAAGGTGACACATGTATGGAACTACTTTGAAACTGGTCATGGAAAAGGAGAGCATGATGGTGTTGGTGCAGGCATTAAAACTTGCCTTCGAAGGGAAGAGATGAAGTTTACAGGTGCTCGCCTTCGAGATGCTGCATCTATAGTCGAATGGTGTGCATCTGTCATGGGATAACAAGCAAAAAGGAAACACTTAGTGCGAAGAATATTCTGAGAGGTGACAAATGTAGATCGATCACAAACACATCGGGTGAACACAGTGCATGGAACTCGACAGTTTCATTCAATTAGAAGCTCAGACAACTCGGCCCTTCAAATTTGGACAAGATTGAAGGCTTACTTTTGTAGTTCCTATAGCATCGGTGAATGGGATGATTGTGAGGATATTGATACCTTTGATACATGGGATCGAGTGACGCTTGGCACAAATTTCAACAGGGTTAATGAAATAGACCATTTGGAAGATGACCAGACACATATTTCTACAGACTATGATCACATACCGGATCTCATACAAGCAAGTACATGAGTAGTATCTAAATTAGAAAATGCATTTATGTATTGTTTACTCGACCTATGTAGAATTTAATTTATGTAGAAATTAGAAATGCAAGACCTTATTTACAAACTGTATTGTTAACTCGACCTATTTCCTTTCACAGGTCAGATATATGCAGCGGTTGCCCCAAAAAATAATGAATGGGGTTCTAACTATTGGTTGGCACATTGCTTAGAGGGGAAAAAAACCATTCTCGAACCTGTTACAGATGATGAAAATATTGAATTCCCAACCGGCTCGATGGTTATAAAAGGGGAGTACTTGACACTTGCATCACAACAGAAAAGGAAGGGTGGGTGTGTATATTAGGATTATAGACCAGGATCTATTGTATACCACTTCACCAACCTAGTAGTTGGTATAAACATCAAGCTGTGTACACTTGGTCACAAAAATAGGTCACATGTATGATACTTGCTGCCTCATATAGAGCATGAAAGATTGATGGACACCATTGTCACCAGAGATGATATGGATGGCCTACTTGTATGAGTCCATTCTCAGGTGCGTTATTTAACCTTTAAAGTGAATTATGAAGCACAATTTCAATTATTTAGCCTTACTTTATTCCCAATGTAATAAACTTGTGATTGACAGATACCATTCACAGACATAATATTATTCAGAGGATACTGGACACTATAAACACGATCGTACAACCTCGGGTGAGTTATCTATAAATCATGGTTGCACATTTTCATTGAGTTCTCTTTTTTTTTTATGATGTTACTAATGTATAGCCTTTCATGTGCCTAGGATACAAACACCATCTACGACACATTGGAGGCACCAAGAATGGTGTCTTTAGACACCAACAAATAGAGTTCGGAAAATAACAAGCAGGGATGATTTTAAGGAACCATACTTATTTAAAAGTGTATAAATGTTGGCGAATATTACCAATTCTTAAAATGGCAACTATAAAATGATTGGCAATATTTTTCAAAAAATATTTTAATTTCCAAGGATTTTATATCATTTATATAATAATTTGGTGATTTTTAGGGTGAAAAAATTTTACCCCATCAAAATTGGGCAAAACAGGACTTCAAAAAATGCATAATGGCAAATCTTTTTTCGGGAGAAAAACATGGAAAAATAACCCATTGGGATAAAATTCCCCCCTAAAATCATCCCTAATAACAAGCTCTCGATTTGTTGAAATTTACATTTCTTGATGTTTTTAGTTTAATATACATTTAATTACATTGCCATGTACAAATCAAAAACCAACTAGGCTTTCATGAACACCACTTTGCATGCTATCACTAGGGTTGACAAGTTATGATATGGAACTAGGGATTAGTGAGCAATTTACAAGTTAAGAGAGAGAACCAGAAACACATGGACATATACAAATCGGAAACCAAGTAGGCTTTCATGAACACCAATTTGCATGCTATCACTAGGGTTGACAAATAATGAGATGGAACTAGGGTTTAGTGAGCACTTTACAAGTTAAGAGAGGGAACTAGAAACACATGGCCATGTACAAATTGGAAACCAACTAGGATTTCATGAACACTAATTTGCATGCTATCACTAGGGTTGACAAGGTATGAGATGGAACTAGGTTTAGTGAACAATTTACAAGTTAAGAGAGGGAACTAGAAACACATGGCCATGTACAAATCGAAAACCAACTAGGCTTTCATGAACACCAATTTGCATGCACCAACTAGGGTTGACAAGGTATGAGATGAAACTAGGGTTTCGTGAGCAATTTAAAAGTTAAGAGAGGGAACTAGAAACACATTGCCATGTACAAATCATAAACCAACTAGGATTTCATGAACACCAATTTGCATGCTATCACTAGTGTTGACAAGGTATGAGATGGAACTAGGGTTTAGTGAGAATTTTACAAGTTAACAGAGGGAACTAGAAACACATGATCACCAATACTTGCATGCACCAACTAGGATTTCATGAACACCAATTTGCATGCACCAACTAGGGTTGACAAGGTATGAGATGGAACTAGGGTTTCATGAACAATTTTCAAGTGAAGAGAGGGAACTAGAAACACATGGACATGTACAAATCAGAAACCAACTAGACTTTCATGAACACTAATTTCCATGCTATCACTAGGGTTGACAAATAATGAGATGGAACTAAGGTTTAGTGAGCAATTTACAAGTTAAGAGAGGGAACTAGAAACACATGGACATGTACAAATCAGAAACCAACTAGGCTTTCATGAACACCAATTTGCATGCTATCACTAAGGGTCGACAAATAATGAGATGGAACTAGGGTTTAGTGAGCAATTTACAAGTTAAGAGAGGGAACAAGAAATACATGGACATGTACAAATAGGAAACCAACTAGGCTTTCATGAACACCACTTTGCATGCTATCACTAGGGTTGACAAATAATGAGATGGAACTAGGGTTTAGTGAGCAATTTACAAGTTAAGAGAGGGAACTAGAAACACATGGACATGTACAAATTGGAAACCAACTAGGATTTCATGAACACCAATTTGCATGCTATCACTAGGGTTGACAAATAATGAGATGGAACTAGGGTTTAGTGAGCAATTTACAAGTTAAGAGAGGGAACTAGAAACACATGGACATGTACAAATCGGAAACCAACTTGGCTTTCAGGAACTCCAATTTTTATGATATCACTAGGGTTGACAAATAATTATATGGAACAAGGGTTTAGTGAGAAATTTACAAGTTAAGAGAGGGAACTAGAAACACATGGACATGTACAAATCGGAAACCAACTAGGCTTTCATGAACACCAATTTGCATGCTATCACTAGGGTTGACAAACAATGAGATGGAACTAGGTTTTAGTGAGAAATTTACAAGTTAAGAGAGGGAACTAGAAACACATGGCCATGCACAAATAAAAAACCAAATAGGCTTTCATGAACACCAATTTGAATGCTATCACTAGGGTTGACAAATAATGAGATGGAACTAGGGTTTAGTGAGCAATTTACAAGTTAAGAGAGGGAACTAGAAACACATGGCCATGTACAAATCGAAAACCAACTAGGCTTTCATGAACACCAATTTGCATGCACCAACTAGGGTTGACAAGGTATGAGATGGAACTGGGGTTTAGTGTGCAATTTGCAAGTTAAGAGAGGGAACTAGAAACACATGGACATGTACAAATTGGAAACCAACTAGGCTTTCATGAACACCAATTTCCATGCTATCACTAGGGTTGACAAGGTATGAGATGGAACTAGGGTTTAGTGAGAAATTTACAAGTTAAGAGAGGGAGCTAGAAACACATGATCACCAATACTTGCATGCACCAACTAGGCTTTCATGAACACCATTTTGCATGCACCAACCAAGGTTGACAAGGTATGAGATGGAAATAGGGTTTCGTGAGCAATTTGTAAGTTAAGAGAGAGAAGTAGAAACACGTGGACATGATGTACAAATCGAAAACCAACTAGGCTTTCATGAACACCAATTTGCATGCTATCACTAGGGTTGACGAATAATGAGATGGAGGTAGGGTTTACTGATCAATTTACAAGTTAAGAGAGGGAACTAGAAACACATGGACATGTACAAATCGGAAACCAACTAGGCTTTCATGAACACCAATTTGCATGCTATCACTAGGGTTGACAAATAATGAGATGGAACTAGGGTTTAGTGAGCAATTTACAAGTTAAGAGAGGGAACTAGAAACACATGGCCATGTACAAATCAGAAACCAACTAGGCTTTCATGAACACCAATTTGCATGCTATCACTAGGGTTGAAAAATAATGAGATGGAACTAGGGTTTAGTGAGCAATTTACAAGTTAAGAGAGGGAACTAGAAACACATGATCACCAATACTTGCATGCACCAACTAGGCTTTCATGAACACCAATTTGCATGCTATCACTAGTGTTGACAAATAATGAGATGGATTAGGGTTTAGTGAGCAATTTACAAGTTAAGAGAGGGAACTAGAAACACATGGACATGTACAAATCAGAAACCAACTAGGATTTCATGAACAACAATTTGCATGCCATCACTATGGTTGACAAATAATGAGATGGAACTAGGGTTTAATTCAAGCAATTTACAAGTTAAGAGATGCAACTAGAAACACATGGCCATGTACAAATCGGAAACCAACTAGGATTTCATGAACACCTATTTGCATGCTATCACTAGGGTTGACGAATAATGTAATGGAACTAGGGTTTAGTGAGCAATTTACAAGTTAAGAGAGGGAACTAGAAATTGGAAACCAACTAGGGTTGACAAATAATGAGATGGAACTAGGGTTTAGTGAGCAATTTACAATTTAAGAGAGGGAACTAGAGACACATGAACATGTACAAATTGGAAACCAAATAGGGTTTCACATAGGTGAACCACACATATCATGTTCCAAGATCAAGTTAACCATATCATGTTCCAAGATCAAGTGAGCCATATATGTATAAATTTGAACCTTGCTTTATATTATATATGTATAGAAATAGTGTTACAAAAATTGGCATGCCACATGGACATAATACAAAATAGTGGATCAAAAAGTACATCTATGTGTATATGAACAAAAAATTACATCTATATATATCCCCCCTATACATTTATTATAGTTATCCCCCCTTTCACTACCACTGGCAATGTCAGCGGAGAAGTCTAGCTTTCTTTTCCGACTTCTCACCGGTGATCCCCATCGCTGAACAAGAGGAATAGGTCACATCAGTGGAGAATATAGAAAAACCAAATTTTGTAAGTTACTTTACCAACCTTTAAAAATTCTATGTACATTTGTTCAAATTCCAAAAGCAAAATAACATTTTTACTTACTGTACGTGCATAAGTAATGGTGGGTCGTGGTGCCTCACTAACAACGGCCCTGATTGGGTGCTCTTCAAGCACCACTTGCTCACTATCAAGATGCATAAAAAAATATATATGCCAATGTCAACAAATATACATGTACATTGGGGGGAAATAGGTGGGTCACTGATTTGGGTCTCTTCAAGCACCAGATCAGAGAAAGCGATACACAAACGTACAAAGAAAGCGATACATAAACGTACCTGCTGGCTTGTCAAAGGTGGGTCACCGATTTGGTGCTCTTCACACACCGGTGTGTCACTAGAAGCATGCATAAAGTAACATATATGTCAATTCCAGATAAAATAGTGAATCAGAGACATATATACTACATGGACGAAAAATGATGTTTCCAAAGAAAGCGAAACATACATGTACCTAACTGGAGGGAAGAGGTGGGTTGAAGAAAACCTTGCTTTGGTGCTCTTCAAGCACCACTGTCTCAATAGATTCCTGCATGAAGTAACATATTTCAAAGGGATACATAAACCTACAAAAACGTACAAAGAGAAAGCACCAAATCAGGGAAATCCATACATAAACGCACAAAGAAAGCGATACATAAAATTACCTGCTACCTTGTCAAAGGAGGTGTGTAACCAGTGGATCGATTAACTAACAATGAGAGAAAAGGAATTATACTTGTACTAACGAATAAGCTCGCTTTTTGGACATATTCATCAAACTCACATTCCTACGTACAAAAGGATAAAGATATAATTAGACAATTTCACAAAATTAAAAAAAGTACATGTTGAATCATTAAAATCACAATTAAAAGAAAGCGATACATAAACATACCTACTCACTCGTGATAGGTGGGTCATCAACCTGGTGCTCTTCAAGCATCAGGGCCTCAATAGAAGCCTGCATAAAATAACATATGTGAAATTCAGATAATAAAAAGAATCTTAGACATATACACTACATGGACGAAAAATGATGTTTTCAAAGAGCACGAAACATGCATGTACCTGGAAGGGGGGAAGAGGTGGGTCGGAAACAACCTCACATTGGTGCTCTTCAAGCACCAATGGCTCAATGGTTTCCTGCATAACGTAACATATGTCAATGTTAGATAATACAAAGAAAATGAGACATATACATGATGGACGGAAAATGAATTTTCCAAAGAAAGCGAAACATAATTAAAAGCATATTTAAAATAATACCTGTGTTTGGGAATCTACCTCTGCATGAGAGGGACTGGGCTGAGATTCAATGTACTCATCCTGATCACCCTGCATAAAACATGTTGTATCAAAATTAGGATGTATTGAATGTTACAATATCTAATATAAATATGTAAATAAAGTTGACAAATTGACAAGTATAGTTCTTACCCCTAATGGTGAAGAACCAAACCCATATGCAATATTGATAGCCGCATTAATGTTCTCAACATTGATCGACGGACTATGCGACTCTGGTGTGCCATGGGACACCAGCTGTATATTTGTTCACATAATTTGTTAGATAATTAAATAGAAATAAATTGTGAAACAATTGAAAATTGTGATATGAAACAAAATATAATATGAAAATAATGAATTTTACTTACAAATCGAAGTAATCCATCATCCCAGAAGTCTGAAGCAGGGCCATAGCATATGCCTCCACATGATGTGCAAGGGTGTGGAGTAACATGATTCTTTGAATGATCTACATCTCCTGTGTGATCTATAGATGGGCCGGCCTTAGAAGTGCCAACCCCTTGGTCTACATTGCCTTGGACATCAGTTCCATGCTAAAGCAATGTATCGGCCAAGTCAAATTATGCCTCATGTGTATCCTCAATCATATGACCCTCAGGAGGTTATAGCTGAGGGGGTTTTGGTATACAGGGAGGGCATGGCACACGGTTAGGATATTTCCTGGCCCCTTCCCTATCTTGGTGTATCCCATGACCAACACTCTGGAAGACTAATATATCGAAATAGTTAACATGTTTCCCTAGGATGAATTCTGCATACAACTTCCTAAGGAAATAAAATGGGATGTCCCTATTCCCATGAGGGTCTTCATCGAAGACCATATACCAACAATTCACCAATTGGACTTTATATTTGGTTCAACACACTAATCTATGGAAATTGGTGCTTGAATCATGGGTAGAACCAATCCAGTGCTAGGGTCCTGGAATAATGAAAATAATTGGTCTTTTCTAATATTTAGGTCTTTGATGTCTCTATAACTCAATCCATTAGAGTAGTATTGCCTCCTGGATTCTCTATACGAGCTAATGTTGTACAGAGCTTCTTAGGAATTGGCAATTGTGTTTGTTATTGTGTCCAATGCATCAGCTAAAGACTATCTCAAATGATCCCCCCCTCTAATAGATGAGCTAAGGCGCCTCAATGACGCCAAACACACAAGAATCTATGAGTTTCGATCTTCTTCCCCCTCTGGGTTTGGGTTTGGGTTAGGTTCTAGGTTATTAGAGGGTTCATTTTCCACATTATCTTTCTCATTTTTGTTATCTGTTAAGATTTAAACAAAAAAATACAAGTTGTTTTACTTAATCATTCTTTGATTTCATTCAATATTTTTTTATTAAATTTGTTTTAAATAATTATAAAAACTATGAAATTAAGAAAAACAATAAATAATTGAAAACTAATTGAAATGGATAAGATAATTTACCTGCCATTGGAGCCAATCCACCTCCAACTCGACCTCCAAAAGGTGAAACATAAATCGCCTCTGTGTTTTTTTGCCAACGCGGTTTATCGCTCTCCCGATGCTTCACTGTGCAAATGATATTTGAGGCCTGTGGCCTCTTTTTTTTTAGTTTTTAATATCACATATGTGATATATCGCATATGCGATATATCGCGTATGTGATATATATCACATATGCGATATTTAACTTTTACAAAACGCATATGCGATACTTCCTTACGAACCTTAGCCTTGTGCTTGGGCTCGGGTTATTCTGAACGTACCATCAATAATGCTATGAGACATATTGTGTATGCGATATATATCACATATGCGATATTTAACTTTTACAAAATGCATATGCGATACTTCCTTACGAACCTTAGCCTTGTGTTTGGGCTTGGGTTATTCTGAACGTACCATCAATAACGCATATGTGTTCTCGATTTACACTTCGGAAGTGCATTTGTGATTTATTAAGTGGCACTGAAAAGTGGAACCAACTTCATACAAGCACCCATAGATAAGATATTAATCATTTGAAATCAATATTCAGTGAAGGAGACTTCACTTATGGTCTAAGGAATGCAAGATTGGTGTCTCTTGTTGGTTTCAATCCTGTAATCTTCAGTATTGGGCACCATTGAGGGAGATCAACTCCTACAAACTATTTTTGAGCTTCCACTTTCCTTATTAACATTATGATATCTGATACACAACAATATTTCTCCTCCATGGTGTTGTAATGCAAAAAATTTAGTGAGAGAGGCATTCCAATGCTCATTTAATGAGCCTTTTCTAAGTTTGTATGCATTGATAGTGATGTTATGGCCATGGTAATGATTTATGAGTTTTCTTCTCCTTAATAGAATCTGATAAACCTTTGATAATATTTTTTTTTAGATATGATAAAGTAGAGAATTGAATTTCATCTTTGTTTTCTTAATTGTGGTCTTTAACCAATCAAATTTGACTAGTTTTACTATTTCTGATGCCATGATTGTTCTGTGTGCCCAAATTTCATTCTGTAAATTGATTTAGGTCACACAATCAC
This sequence comes from Pseudotsuga menziesii, assembly GCA_001517045.1. Taxonomy (NCBI): domain Eukaryota; kingdom Viridiplantae; phylum Streptophyta; class Pinopsida; order Pinales; family Pinaceae; genus Pseudotsuga; species Pseudotsuga menziesii. The sequence goes on along the minus strand of LPNX010162991.1, from coordinate 240,718 downwards.
CCAAAAACCTAACAAAACTGACATAACTAGAATTAGTTTATTCCATACAGTGTTTTGGATACCTCCTATGTAGAGGTAATCTCTAGGCCAATTTTCCTATTTTTTTTACCAAACACACCCAAACACTTCCGAATTGTCCACAACTATTCTATACCTACATAAATGGATGTTTTATTTCTAAAAAAAGACTTATAATTCTCCTATTCCTTTCTTATACTTGGTTTCTTGGAATTGTTTGTTAAGATCTGAGTTTGCACTGCTTTGGACACCTAGAAGCTTGGTAGTAGAATTTAGCCTAGATGATGCTCGAATCCTAAAAGGGGCCAACGTCTAGGATATATATGAATTAGTTAGGTCTATTATGTAGAGTAATTTGTGGTAAATTTAACAAAAACATGTAATTTAGAGTAAGTTTGTGTATTATTTATTTCATAAATGTTTATTTTTTTAGATTATTATTGGTTTGGTGGAGACGATGTTGCCTTGGGTTCTTGTGCCCCAAGACACGGCGGTGTAGGTGATATCAGCAATGCCATGGAAATTAATGTTATTGCCTCGGGCATAGAGTCTTCTTATCCAAATAAGGATCCTACTGTAATCGAGGTGCATACTAATCGAAGCAAGCCGTAATATAAGACAACATAAAAATTAAAAACTATATATTTTTATATCATTTTTCAAACATATTACCTTGATCTATTGATGGAATAAAGATGCCATGACCTATGACTATTTTCATTATCGAGAGTCGAGACCGTCTGCAAATCTCTCGGATTTATGTAGCCAATTCATGTTTTTTCAATCTCCTTGAATCTCTCAACAGCTTCACTAATCAAATCAATGGGTATGTGCATATGAGGAATCTATATTGACAGTTCGTTGCATTGATGGACAAGGAGGATTGAGGCTTGGTAGCCAAATGCAAGGTTAAATTCATCCCTTAACATTGGGATATTATTTGATTAGTGAGGTGGATAGGTGAGGAGATGCAAAACACCTCATCCTTAATTCTATAGAGGATGAGCGGTTTTCCTTGGTGTAATTTTTTTAGTTCTTATGGGAGATATGCATTAATTAGCTAACAGTTGGCATTAACTCCTGCGAGGTTGTCTTCGAATTTTGAGTTGGAGGCTTCAAGCTTTACTCATTTTTGGAAACTATCAATGTCCTAGTGTTGTGCGAGCTGGTGATAAGCCAACATGGAGTTTGTTGTTATTTGGGATGGTTTCTGTATAGACTAGGGTTTTTTATGTTGTTGTCTTTGACTTTTAGGATGTGAGGCTTGGAGATTCCACTATTTATTGTTGATACCGAGTTTAAACATTTAGTGTTTTGTCACAGTTTTCCTTGGAGTCAATGTTTTTGTTCTTGTGGGAAATCATCATAAAGCTCTTCTAGACAACATGAATTTGGTTATTGTTTCCATTGTTTCTTGGATAGACTAGGGTTTATAAAATTAGAGGGTAAATTCAATGTTTGTTTCTGAAATAGGTTCAAAATGTTGTGATGGATTCTATTGTGTTCATGTTTGAGGATGTTATTTTGGTGTCCTAACTCAACTAACTCATGAATGGAGCAAGGATTGAAAAGAGCAGGGAGAATCTTCAGCGATGGTTTTGAGAGGCTAGTCAACAATGTCGCAGGTAAGTGGACTAATTTTGTTGGAATCTAAGGTTCTTTTCCTTATGTGAATTGTTGGAGTGTTGTTTTATTTATACACATGGCTGTTTCAGTAGAGATGCCATATTGATTTTTCTTTATGCAATTAGATTTTGGTTATCGATGTAACTTGTTTGCAAAAATAGTCCAATATCATATTTGCTTGATTACTTAGTAGATGTCTTGGCAATAGTGTTCATTGTTGTTTTGATTTTCCATTTGGACTTGATTTTGTTGATTTTAACTTTAACTTAAGTATATCAAGTGTCCTTAATTAGGGCTTAGGGAAATTCAGGTGAGGTAGATCCATTGGCTAGGTCACAATCGCATGAATCAATCATCTTGGTCATGTGGTAGAGTGCATCTCTTGGGTTGTGCAGAAGGTGAGGGAAGCACAGTTGGGTATTAGCATTCCAAATGTTCACTATGCTGATGCCAAGGGACTTCCCCTCAAGGATGACAAACTTCACTTGATAATAGAGGAACAGATGCAACTGGGAAAAATGCTAGTGTGGAAATTGAACCCAGTGATAGAACAATTTTACTCACAACAATTATCAATTGTACATGCAAAATCACTCACAAAAGAGACTGAATATGGAGCTGAACACTAAAATGTATTAACTTAGTGTAAAATAGCCAACCATGGAACATAATAGGATGCTGCATTAAATAATTACATAAGGGATTCGAATGCATGAGGAGGCAATTTGAATCTAGTCAAAAGCAGGCTTACTAAAATTGAGCAATTCCCCCATAGGTATATAAAGTAGTTTCCAAATCAGTTAAGGAGCTCACGAATTGGAAAAAGCACTTAGGAAAGCTAAAAGGTGATGGAAGGACAACTCATACGTTCTTTTCATAGGAGAAAAGAGTGGAGGATGTGGAGGACAAAAAACTAGTTAACCTCACCTAGTCAAACTTTCCCAATTTCCTTAAAGCACTGAAAAAGCAGGCAATAAAGCAGAAAAAGCAGAAGGGCGCCTAGGAGGCCAGGAATAAAGCAGATTTGATTCCTTGAGGTTTCCCAAGTGATCCATGAGTCAAAATAGGCAAGTTTGACCACTATGGATCTGTAGATGACAACTTGCATAAGGTGGAATCATGAAACTAGGCAAATAAGACAAAAATGATTAATTTAATGTCTAAGGTAGCTAACTATGGGTTGATTATTCTAACACCCCCCCTTAAGCCTGACTTATGAGTAATATATCAGAAAATTATAGGGCCTAGAAACAAGGCTTAGTCACCCTTTACATACTGCATGTCCATTTAACCAAGGAAAGAGGCAAAAACTACATGGGAAAATCCTCCCTTAAACATGGACTGTAAAACAAAATTTTGAAATCTTGTCTTCACTCATGCTTCACAGCATGATCAGCAATCCCCAGTAGTGATTTGAGATTTCTGAAGGTCTTCTCACAAAATGCTTTGGTGAAGATATCAGCTACTTGTTCTGAAGATGAACAGAAGAGTAGGTGAATGGTGCCATCATGCACAAGCTCTCTGATGTAGTGCATATGGATCTCAATGTGTTTGGTTATCTGCTTCTGAAATAGATCATTGCAGATTCGAATGGTACTCTGATTATCACAGTAGATAGTAGTTGAGTATTTTGATTCGAAGCCACACTCTCCAAGTAACCCCTGCAACCATAAACATTGAGTTGCTGCATTTACAACTCCTATGTACTCTGCTTCTGTAGATGAGAGTGCAATGGCACTCTGTTTCTTGCTTGACCAGCTGATTGGCCCTTCTACAAGCATGAACACATATCCTGATGTGGAATTTCTGTCTGTTCTATTACCTGCCCAATCACTGTCAGTAAACCCAATCAAATCAATATCAGATTTTGCTTTATAGAAGATCCCATGTGTCCTTGTTCCCTGAACAAAGTTAAGAATCCTTTTGGCTGCTTTCCAATGGATCTCATGAGGCTGATCCATGTATCTAGAAGCCACAATTAATGCATAAGAAATATCAGGTCTAGTATGTGTAAGATACAACAAACATCCAATCAATTGCCTATCTAGTGTATTGTTTACCATAGGTGAAGAATCAGCTTCTTCCAGCTTCACTCCTGAAAGGAAATGAGTCTTGCTTGGTTTGCAGTCTTTGATTCTGAATTTTTTCAGCAAATCCAAGGCATACTTGGACTGGTGCACCTTGATTCCAGCTTTGTTTTGAGCAATCTCAAGCCCCAAGAATTGGCTTAAGAGCCCCAAATCTGTCATGGAGAAGGCTTGGTTCATTGCACCCTTCAAGGAAGCAATCTCATCCTTTGAGCTTCCTGTAATGAGAAGGTCATCAACATATAACACAATGATCATTAATGAACCATTAATTAACTTCAAATAGACATTTGGATCTGATTTTCACCGAACAAAATTCAGTGATAGCAAGAAGCTATCAATCTTGGCATACCAAGCCATGGGGGCTTGCTTTAGCCCATATAATGACTTTCTCAACCTGCACACAAGAGATGGGTTAGTAGCAAATCCTTGAGGCTGATGCATGTATATCTCTTCAGTGAGATCTCCATTCAGGAAGGCACACTTTACATCCATGTGATGTACCTCCCATTGCTTTGAAGCTGCAATGGCTAAGGCTAGCCTGATGGAGTCCATATTTGCCACTGGGGAAAAGGTATCATTGTAATCTATGCCATGAACATGTGAGTAGACCTTGGATACCAATTTGGCCTTGCACTTCAGAGGTGAACCATCAGGAGAAAATTTGGTCTTGTACACCCACTTACACTGAACTACCTTCCTCCCTAGAGGAAGATCCACTAGCTCCCAAGTGTTGCTCTTTTGGAGTGAGCTGAACTCTTCCTTCATGGCTTCTTGCCATATTGGATCTCCTGCTGCATATTCATATGTCTAAGGATCTGATTCCACCATCAGATAGCATTTCTCAGCAAACATAGGATCCTTCATGCACAGAGCACTCTCAAATTGAGATCTAGTCCTCCTAGGGTCATTGGGATTCCCTGCTAGCTCTCCTGCTGCATGAAGAGTCTTGGCTGCCCATTTTGGCCTTGTAGGCATGTTAGGATCTGCAATAACCTCATCACTATAATACATATCATAATCAGCATGTTCAACAATCTCTTCACTTACTTTTAGAGGATCTGGTGGTGAAGAGGCTTCTCCAACTTCCACTGCTGCTAGGGGTTCTTCTTGAAACTGAACACACCTTTCAATGAAGGCTTTGTTTGTGCTCAAATTTATCAGCTTGTACCCTTTTGAATCTTTAGAGTACCCAAAAAATAGACACTATTGGATTTGGGGCTACAAATCCTTCCTCTTTTCTGTTGGAATTCTAGCCCAAGCCCTTGAGCCAAAAATCCTGAAATGGGTCACATCTGGCTTGTGCCCACTCCATGCTTCAAAAGGAGTCATACCATAAAGCTATTTATGAGGCACCCTATTTTGGATATAGGATACACAGTTTATAGCTTCGGCCCATTACTTTGGTGGCAAAGTTTTGGCCTCCATCATGCATGTTTCCATCTCCTTCAGAGATCTGTTCTTCCTCTCAGCAACACCATTCTACTGTGGTGTGTAAGGGATAGAATGCTGCATCTGAATACCTACATCTACACAATATTGAATAAACTCAGACTTGACATACTCACCACCATTCTCAAATCTGAGGACCTTGAGTTTCCTCCCAGAGTGGTTTTCAACCAAAGCCTTAAAGACTTTGAAGAGGCCAAAAACTTCAGACTTGTGTTTCAGGAAGTAAGCCCAGCAATACCTGGAAAAGTAATCTATGAAAGTCAATGCATATTTGGCTTGACTCATGGAAATATGAGGGAATGGGCCAGCAACATCACCGTGGATCAACTCGAGGGGTGCAGAGGTTCTCTCATGACTAGCTCTCTCAAATTTATGCTCTGGGTGTTTTCCTTGGATACAACCTTGGCAGACTCCTTTGGAAAATTTTATCTTTGGTAACCCTATGACCATCTCTTTTTCACTAAGATCAGAAAGATACTTGTAATTTAGGTGGCCAAATATTTCATGCCAAATCTTGCTTGCCTCATTAGCATGAATCAGAAAAGCAGAGGGGTTTGAGTAGGGTAGGAAGTGTGAGAACATGTATACCTTCGAAGTATGATTTGCAACTCCTTTTTCAATGACTTTACCACTTGAGATCTCTGTGATCTCAACTTCATCAGGGGAGAATATGACCTTATTTGGAGACCAAATGTGAGTCATCTGATACACTGATAAGAGGTTGGAGGCAAGACCAGGCACATACAACACATTGTTGAACTGACCATGATCAATATCAATCCTCCCTTTTCCCAAAATTTTAGTGAGAGAGTCATCTCCCAGTACTATTGGTGGACCTTTCGACATGTCAAGTGAGGAGAATGCCTCCTTGGTCGAAACCATGTGTCTTGAAGCTCCAGAATCAATGATGAAACTAGGTGAGCTTGATGTGCCAGTAACCAATGCATGAACTCTCTCTCTGTCTTCTGAACTTGATCCTCCTTCTCTCTTCTTTGAGCTGTTTGGAAGGGAGATGCCATTCTTCTCCAGGAGTTGGGTTAGCATGTCTATTTGCTTCTTCATGCAGGATCTCTCAGTATGATTGCCCTTACTACAGTATGTGCACTTGCTCATTTCTCCTTTATTCTTCTTCTTCTGGTAGTTCTTCTTGGAACCTTGAGGCTCCTCCGGAGACTTGTTCTTGTCTCTCTTTTGCTCAGGTGGATTTTTAGCTTTCTTTTTGCTTTTTGAATCCACCCTTGAATCTCCAGCAACCAGAGCTTGGTCTTTGGATGGTTTGATGGTGCCCATCATCACTAGTTTGTCCTGTTCTTGTGTGAGAGATTCCATGAAATATGCAAGGCTAGGCATCTTCCAGGTTCGAGCTGTCAAATTTGTGGCATAGAAGGTCGAAACAAACAATGAATAGTCAGGGCCAAGCTTCGAGAGTATGGCCAAGACCAGCTGATCATCCTTCTTTTCGATCCCACATTGTTTTAGCTGCAAAACAAGTGATTTGAACTTGGAGAAATAGAGTTGCAGGGATTCAAAGCTATTTGGACTCAAGGAGATCAATTCATTTTCGATTTGATGTCCCCTCATCTCATCTGTATTTCCAAAAAGATAAAAAAGCTTCTCCCATACTTCATTTGGTGATGTCAATCCATCAAGATGGAAAATGAGGTCTCTGGAAATACTCAGACATAAGAGACCATAGGCCTCATCCCTCCTGTTGTGCCATTATATCTTCTCTACAGCTACATTGGGTTTTGCTTCTGTTGCCATAGTCACCCTGTAGAGGCATTTCACTCTCAATAGTATCTCCATCTCTGCTTTCCATTCAAAGAAGTTGAAGGGAGTCAAGATGATCTTCTGAGATTGATCCATAGCTCATAAATTTGTCCCGGCTGTCAGTAGAAGGATCCCAGTCACTGATGTCGAACCTGCAAAACAATTTTGAAGGAGAGAAATCGATCTACAATGGCTCTAATACCATGTAGAAATTGAACCCAGTGATAGAACAATTTTACTCACAACACTTATCAATTGTACATGCAAAATCACTCACAAAAGAGACTGAATATGGAGCTGAAAAATAAACTGTATTAACTCAGTGTACAATAGCCAACCATGTAACATAATAGGCTACTGCATTAAATAATTACATAAGGGATTCGAATGCATGAGGAGGCAATTCGAATCTAGTCAAAAGCAGGCTTACTAAAATTAAGCAATTCCCCCATAGGTGCATAAAGTAGTTTCCAAATCAGTCAAGGAGCTCACGAATTGGCAAAAACACTTAGGAAAGCTAAAAGGTGATGGAAGGAAAACTCATACATGCTTTTCATAGGAGAAAAGAGTGGAGGATGTGGAGGACAAATAACTAGTTAACCTCACCTAGTCAAACTTTCCCAATTGCCTTAAAGCACTGAAAAAGCAGGCAATAAAGCAGAAAAAGCTGAAGGGCTCCTAGGAGGCCAGGAATAAAGCATAATTGATTCCTTGAGGTTTCCCAAGCACTCAATGAGTAAAAATAGGCAAGTTTGACCACTATGGATATGTAGATGACAACTTGCATAAGGTGGAATCATGAAACTAGGCAAATAAGACAAAAATGATTGATTTAATGTCTAAGGTAGCTAACTATGGGTTGATTATTCTAACAGCTAGCAGATGTCTATGAAAACCATGGAATTTCCAACTAAATATGTCGGGTTGAAGTTCATACTGTTTGGGATGAAAAAGGGAAATATCATTTTGGTCAGGATGGCCCTATTGATTTTTACTAAATGTTGTCGAGGCTTAGAGATTTCAGCTGAATATGAATTGAAGCAATGTGTTGTGATCTGAATAAAAATCCTGCAAAACCCTTTGTATAATTTCAATTCGAGTCTTGTTGGATTGAATCTGCTAGAGGTAATAGAGGATATTTTATCCAAGAATTCGGTTGAATTTTGGCACGATGTAACTATGCTAGTTCATTTTCAGTGATCAATGCATAAATTCTCTTCAATAATAAATTCAAATGCCCATATCTATCTATGATTTTAGAACTATTCATTATTGAAAACAGGATGCCAAATTTCATATTTTGGAACTATCAAAGATTGTTTGACAGGAAGTCTAGTGGTGTTTGCACTTTTTTGTATTAGTGTATTTTCTTTCGTTGCTTATATAAAATGAGTCGAGGTAATGAGTTTGTGGTGTTCTTTCTCTTGGGAGAGAAGGTGAGCTTGGTGGACAAGGCTCTTGAGCCACTCGTTTCATGGCTTTCCTAGTTTGTAACTTTGAAGGCATATAGTGAGCTTGGTGGGATATAGCTCAAGTTGCATTTTTTATTCAAGGAATGAAAAGCTAGTTTCCAGATTGGAGAAAATTGAGAAAATTTTATAATATTAAACTTCTCTTAGATTAAATTTTATCTGTTGCTACTGCGTTACTCGACTGTGAATAAGAGTTTCCATGAAAAAGGTCATTCAACTGTTAAAGCTAAGCATCCATATCACACATATTCACATGCATTCAGATCGCCTAATAAATTACTATATTAATTAGGTTTTTCTAGTTGTTAAAACTTGGTGTTATTTATTTTCAAATAATGTTTAATTCTCTGAAGTACATTTGTCATTTATTGTCCCTTAATTAGTAATTGGTATTTGGTTGCTAGTGCATAGGAGAATGTAGTGCATAGGAGAATGTCGTCCCTGACAGACTGTGATATGCAGCTCGATCAAATGTCCAAATGGAAGCCGACCTTTAACACAAAAGGTGCACAACGGTGAAATATATTAGTATTATAATTCATGTTTCTCTAAATGTATTCACATGCATTCATTTTTTGGAATTATAATTTAATAAATTCATGATGAATGAATTCGTTTGTGGTATTTATTTTTAAATAAAGTTTGTGTTATTATTTTTAGATAAAGTTTTATGCATTGTTTGAAAGACATACTTGTACTTCCTAGACCATCAATTCAATGAGATTTCACAACATTATATGAACTCATAACAAAGTACCTCATTACTTTTCTTTTTTATTTGTTTATATTTCCCATAAAGAAATCATTTCAAGTTTATTTCTTCAATTGCAAATGGCCTAATAATAAGATTCAATGCTCCATTTAGTCTTTCCTTTTTAGAGGTAAGAAACTAGTCCGTTATCTATCAAAGCTGAGATGATATTAAGCGTACATATCCAGGTATGTATAACTTCCACAGGGTTGCACAGAGTTTACAGTAGATTACTATCCCCATCTAATATGAATATCCTGCAAGCACGCTTTTCAAAGTCTTTTAGAAAGTCTTTATCCTTCTCTCTTAATATGTCATTTTAAGGCAACATACAAGTTATTTAAACATTTTATTTAATAAAACATGCCTAAAAAAATATTGTTAGGATAGAAAATCTCAACTTAGCATCAACAACTTATAATATCTCCATGCAATTACAAATCCACTCCCCTCCAAAAGAAACTATTGTGGTCAGGGACATTGCCACATTGTGGCTCTTGTTTATTTATATGTTTGCAATGAAAATATATAATATTAACAAATGTTGCATATAATGCAAATTTGTATGCATAAAACAAATTTTTATTTATATTATTAAATTATAAGGAAGTAAATTACCTTTTAATATTAATTATTAAACTCAATAAAAAAGCCCTAAGAATATATAAATATATATCATTAACACTATGTTACTATGTTATGTTATGTTGATTTACACAAGAGAACATAATAGATAATTAAAAAAAATGTTTAGAAGTTTTAAACAAATAAATATGGATTAATAATTACATAATCAAAAAGTTAAAAATTTAAGTATATTGTTATTTAATCTTAGAATTAGTAATAGTATGTAACTCACCTATCATATCACTATTAAATGTAACAATTTAATTTTTATATAGTAAAAAAAACAAAATTGATTTCCATTCTTTTTCTTTCTTTATATAAAATTCTTTAACTTAGTTTAATTGGATTCCATACCACTATTAAATGTAACAATCTAATTTTCATATAGTAAGAAATAGCAAAATGGATTTCCATTTTATTTCTTTCTTTATATAAAATTATTTAACTTGGTTTAATAGGATTCCATACAATAAATGTGGAGTAGTCTCTTTGCAACTCAATGCGAGGTTGAACTTCCTTTAGGGGAAACTAGGGGTTTAGGCCCTACAAGAGATGTTTATATAAGGAACATGACAATGAATAGGTCCACCTAGACCATGAGACTTGATCCTTTAGATGGCATTTTTGTCACATATGTGGGATAATTTCCTTATTTCAAGGTTTGACCAACTAATGAATGATCTCATTATCTAAGAGATGATATGAATTTAATATTTTTTTTTAACCATGGGAACAACAACCTCCCAATAGTATATCCAACATCGTGCAAGCGAGATATACCAATAACTTGTGACTTAGCAAGGGGCGAGACGTCCCTACACCCCGCTGGTTTTGAACCCGTGACCTCCAAGGAAATGTTCTTAAACATTAAGCCAAGTGAGGTGCTCCTGAATTTAATGTTGATTAGCATAAAAATCTAGTCCTAAGACACATTGGCCTTAAATGAGGTGCTATACTATGACATAGATACTTAAAAAAAAACATATACCCATTTAAAAAGTTTAGAAAATTAAGAACACAACTGTTAGCCATAAATTCTTCACTCAAGGAAATCAATGTCTTAGAAACTATCCACTACTTTTATGGCATCACATAGTATAAAATACTAAAATTGTGAGATGTACAAGTTTATTCTATATATCATGGGATCCATGGATTGGCCACATGACGCAACAACTACACACCTAAAATAATCTTGAGCCCAAAATGGGATACAAACATGATTCCAATTTCCACGGTTTGTACTATGGACATGTATCATAGACCAGACGAGAACATATTGACCGACTAAAATAGGGTATTAGGCCCTAAACATTGCCTCTATGTATTTTAAACCACCCACATGGCATCAGGTCAGAAAATAAGACCTCCATAAAATATGCCGCTTTGGCTTCAAACAAATATATAAAACTCAAAATTAATGAATCAAATATATACAACTCAAAATTAATAATTAATGAATGGTTTTCACAAAATTTTGATTTTAATATAGATTTACTTTATTTATTTATCCTCAACGCAACATGTAATTTTGCACAAGCATTATAAAATTTTCTTATAAAACAAACGTAACATAAATTGATGAACAAATAAAAATCATCAGTATAAAATGGCAACAGTATAAAATCAAACAAAATCAATATGTCATAAAAAAATATATCAATTTTCAAAAGTAGGGACAAGCAAGGAAGTTTGAAAAGCAGGAAAGCACATAAAAAGTTGTCAGTCATAAAATATACAACTTTTGGCCAAGGAGCACATAGGTTCCAATTTTGTTGAAGGATTCAAAGCAAGGAAATATTTTGTAAGGATTAAAATTGCTAATCTCCTCAAGGAAGGTGCACTCATAGGTTACGGTTAGGGTTTGCAAGTGGATAACTTACTCAACGGGTTCGATGACTTGCTCAACAAGTAACTCAGTATATAAAAGAATGCTTCGAACTCATTTTAACAACTTTTTATGATTATTATTTTGATGTTGAGTAAAGCATAACTTCTTGTCTTAGTGATGTGACTCAACTACCTTGGGTGATGTGCCCCAAGCTTCCCTAGTCTCTTCTATCTTTAATTCTATTCTTTAGTGAAGCCACAAAGAGCCAAGGAGTAGCCATTGAAGACCAAGATAAATATCATAGATCAGATATTAATCATTTGAAATCAATCTCCAGTGAAGGAGACTTCACTTATGCTCTGAGGAATGCAAGATTGGTGTCTTGTGTTAGTTTCAATCCTGTAATCTTCAGTATTGGGAAACATTGAGGGAGATCAACTCCTACAAACTATTTTCGAGCTTCCACTTTCCTTCTTAACATTATGATATTTTATACAAAACAATATTTCTGCTCCATGGTGTTGTAATGCAAAAAAATTAGTGAGAGAAGCATTCCAATGCTCATGTAATGAGCCTTTTCTAAGTTTGTATGCATTGATAGTGATGTTATGGCCATGGTAATGATTTATGAGTTTTCTACAACTTAATAAAACCTGATAAACCTTTGATAATGATTATTTTCAGATATGATAAAGTAGAGAGTTGAATTTCATCTTTGTTTGTTTAATTGTGGTATTTAACTAATCAAATTTGACTAGTTTTACTATTTCTGATGCCATGATTGTTCTCTGTGCCCAAATTTCATTATGTAAGTTGATTTAGGTCACACAATCACCCAAAAACCTAATACAACTCACATAACTAGAATTAGTTGATTCCATACAGTGTTCTGGATACCTCGTATGCGGAGGAAATCTCTGGGCCAATTTTCCTATTTTTTTACCAAACACACCCAAACACTTCCGAATTGTCTACAACTATTCTATACCTACATAAATGGATTTTTCTTTCTAAACAAAGACTTATAATCCTCCTAATCCTTCCTTATACTTCGTTTCTTGGAATTGATTGTTAACATATAAGTTTGCACTGTTTTGCACACCCAAAATCTTGGTAGTAGAATTTATCCTAGATGATGCTCGGAACCTAAAAGAGGCCAACATCTATGTGCTTAGGGATCTAAAATTTTAGTCTCCAAACCTGTATTTTTGTTTCTGCCACTAACCTTCTGCAATTCATGCCTTACTTCCTTACTGCATATGTTGTCCTTGTTAGAGATAATGCTTAATCACTTTGTAAAATTTTATTCAAATTTTGATAAGATCAACAATAAGATTTAATATTTCAAACCTCACTTAGATGAGGGATATTGAATTATTGCACATCTATATTCATTTGTTTTTAAAATATCTCTCATTTTTTTCTTTTTTTTCTTTTCTTCTCGATCCCATAATATTATTGCTTTGTTTTATTTCCATTTCCATAATAATATGGGTGCTTTGTTCACTTTTTTTCAATGCCATAATATTGGTTCTAGAAGTGTTCAATTCAATACATATAACAAAATGTACTAAACTATATATTTGTTGCAAAAAATACTACACTTGAATATGTATATAATATTAAAATAGACAACTACTTGTGGTAGTGTCCTTTGTACTAAAAAACCATGACCCATGATCATTAACACTATGTTACTATGTTATGTTATGTTGATTTAGACAAGAGAACATAATAAATAATTAAAAAAATTGTTTAGAAATTTTAAACAAATAAATATGGATTAAGAATTACATAATCAAAAAGTTAAAAATTTAAGTATATTGTTATTTAATTTTAGAAAAAGTTAATTTTTATAAAATCCAGCAAATTAAAAAATTCAATTAGTAGATCCTTTTTATGTACTAAATTTGTAGAATTAGTAATACTATGTAACTCACCTATCATATCACTATTAAATGTAACAATCTAGTTTTCATATATAGTAATAAAAAACAAAACTAATTTCTATTCTATTGCTTTCTTTATATAAAATTCTTTAAATTAGTTTAATTGGATCCCATACCACTATTAAATGTAACAATCTAGTTTTCATATATTGTAATAAAAAACAAAACTGATTTCTATTCTATTGTTTTCTTTATATAAAATTCTTTAACTTAGTTTAATTGGATCCCATAACGCTATTAAATGTAACAATCTAATTTTCATATAGTAAAAAATAACAAAAGGGATTTCCATTCTATTTTTTTCTTTATATAGAATTATTTAACTTAGTTTAATTGGATTCCATACAACAAATGTGGAGTAGTCTATTTGCAACTCAATGCAAGGTTGAACTTTTTGTGGTCAAGAGAGTGGCCAACATAAAGTAGAGTACTTATATAGTTTAAATATAGAAAACAAGTTTATAAAAATAGGTTTAAATGAAATATTTGTTGAGAATTGCTAAATTTTAATAATTCAATGAAAGATTTGTTGAGAATTGACAAATTTTAATAATTCAATGAAATATTTGTTGAGAATTCAACAAAATATTTTAATAATTCAATGACACATTGACACACTAAAGTAGGGTCTTAGGCCCTAAACATTGCCTGTATGTATTTTAAACCATCCACACAACATTAGGTCACAAAATAAGACCTCCATAAAATATAGTTTTGGCTTCAAAACAAATATATACAACTCAAAATTAATAATTAATGAATGTTTTTTCACAAAATTTTGATGTTAATATGGATTTACTTTATATATTTATCCTCAACCCAACATGTAATTTAGCATCAACATTATAAAATTTTCTTATAAAACAAAAAACAAGTTTATAAAAATAAGTTTAAATGAAAGATTTGTTGAAAATTAACAAATTTTAATAATTCAATCAAATAGTTTCAAAATTTACATAGATTTAATATATTATTAATAAATTAGCTTTGACATTTGGTAATGGATGACTAGGGTGATTCTTGACATTTCCGTGGACTTGTGGAGGACATCTTTTAGGGGAAACTAGGGGTTTAGGCCCTAAAAGAGATGTTTATATAAGGAACATGGACAATGAGTAGGTCTACCTAAACCATGAGAGTTGATTTTTTAGATGACATTTTTGTCATATATGTGGGATAATTTCCTTATTCCAAGGTTTGACCAACTAATGAATGATCTCATTATCTAAGAGATGATATGAATTTAATATGTTTTTTTAACCATGGAAACAACAACATCCCAAGAGTATACCAAGAGGCAAGGGATGAGACGTCCCTACACCTCGCTGGTTTTGAACTTGTAACCTCCAAGGAAATGTTCTTAATTAAAATTGTGAAAGGTACAAGTTTATTTTATATATCATGGGATCCATGAATTGGCCACATGACCCAACAAGTGCACACCTAAAAGAATCATGAGCCCAAAATGGGATACAAACATGATTTCAAGGTTTGTACTATGGACATGTATCACAGACCAGACTAAACATATCCGGAGAGCAATAAACAACCCGCTGCAGAGCAATAAATGCTATGGCTGGGAGGCACACTAACTGTTGGATCAAAAGTTGGTTTAAATCCAACAGTTTATGTGCCGCTGCAGTGGTTAATCCCCAACTACACTTCTGGCTGCTGCGCTGAACGTATTCCCTTGCTGAGTTTGATCTGCCTGTCCAGGACGTGCTTCGTCATCTTCCTTTGGTAGAATTCGGAGTAAACATACCGCTCAAATGTTCTACCGCCGCCACTTTTCCCGTTACTCGCTGCCGTTAATGCATCCAGAGGATAAACAACGGAGTCTGGATGGGGGTTGTAGAATGTAGCTATGGATTGCCTCAGAACCTTGGGATTTACAACAGCTTGATGATCCGCGCTCTTCAAAATACCGTTACTCAGAACCTGCGTCATCATCA
>LPNX010162991.1:159845-224834 GCA_001517045.1 Pseudotsuga menziesii | reverse complement strand
GCTTCTGTTGCCCCTCTCCGCAAGCTTTCTCGATTGCATCTGCTTCAACTCCAAGCGATTCTGAGATGAGCCCAAGCAGCGTTTTCGCCAACTTTAACGTCGCATGGCTGTACATGGCTAAAGCTTCCCTGTAGTATTTATTAGATGAAGTATATGAGTATGTATCACAATTAAGTCTTTCGTTTAGTTTAAAAGTTTATTAATACGAAGAAAAGCTAATTGTCCAAAGCAATTATTGAGAATTTATATAATTAGCCAAAGAATTGGATGGTTACCTGAACTGAGGTGGTTTTGCAGGCCAACTTTGGATGTCCCGAGCAGGGGAGCATGCTGCGACGTATAGCTCTCTCCAGTCCATCAACGGGTCATCGTTAATGAAACTCCCATTTCCATATCCCACGAACTGCCCGGCCTTTATGGCGTACTGCCTCTTTTCTTCCACCGAAAGCGAAAAGAAGTCCTGGGAAGAGCTCATTATTTGAGAGTTGAGTTGTGTAGGGACGCCATGATCTATGATCTGGAACATTCCCCACTCTTCACACGCGCCTCGGAGTTCTTTTATTAGCTGTGCGCGCTCTGCTCCTCCGGCTCCTGCATTCGCAAGGGAAATGACGGGCACGGCTTTGCTGAAATCATTGTACGCCACAGCTGGTCGTTCATCCTCGTCCTTCACGTAATTAAGAGGAATATCCTTAATCCCCAGATCGGCTAGGGATTTCACAGTCTTCACTTGGGCAGGTAAATCCTTAATCCCCAGATACGGTAGGGATTTCACACTGTTAACTTCCGCAATTGCTGGTGCCATTTTTCTAACAATCACAACCGGAGATAAAAAATGGAAAAAGAGCAGATCTTATCTTAACCAGCAGAGATGATCTGTAACCAGAATTTATGTAATAAGCAATCCCTAGCAGTTGAATGAGAACAGTCCTCTAGAAAGCTATGGACGTTGTTGCCTCTTCCCATAGCCGGAAGCGGCTATTTAAAGCGGTTGTGCATAAGCAGCGCCGCAATGCATGGGCAAACAAGTAGACGATTATAATTTTTGAATGTTTCAGAGCTTTGGAATTTTATAATAATTAGGATTACGGTCTACATATACAGATAAAGAAAGAAGATTTCAATAAATATGAGAATTTCAAAACATGGAAAATGTATAATATTCAGGATTATAAATATTTGTGGATTTTTAAATTAGCGAAATAAGCAATCAAAAGCGCTTAAAAACCAATAAATTAAAAGAAATTATAAGTCCAACTTATTTAACATCATAGTTACAAAGCAATGTAATAGGATAGTCATTGACTCTCTTTCGATGACATTCAATGTACTACTTCTACCAGTATTAAAATCGATATGCAGAGAAACCAAAAGAACACTCAAACCAAAGTAGTAATGCCAAAATGACATTCAAAGCACTACTGCTAGCAGTATTAAATAATATGCCAAAATGTCCAACACTGCTGTCATATTCACTTCTTTTATATATTTTAATAATTAAAATATATCATATGCCAAAATAACAGGGCATTGCCAAAGCATATCATCTCCAAACGGTATGCTTTTGACCTAGTATATGTGACGTATGCTTGTTACACGCTCGGCCGACATTATTTGATCACATTTTATTATCCAAATGACCGTTTCAATCATTTTGACCTTGCACATTTTGACTACGTCCATCGTTGGCCTATTGACGGTTTTGTTGATTATACATATAAGAATCCAATGGCTTGCACCCTGTTTAACATTATTTGTTTTTTCATTTTTTCGACCATTTTTTTTCTATGTCAAATTTTGTTTAATGGCAAATTTTGATGAGGATGAAAATTTGAGAATTATTGCCACGATAGGATTAAAATATGAGGATTATTGCTACCATAAAGGAAACATTAGGTGAAAGGAAATGTATGTTATTGTTCTTACCATGAATGCAAAGATTACAATATCACAAGAGTCTTAGTGAAAACAACTAAATAAAAAATATTGCAAAGATTACAATATTACAAAAGTCTTAGTAAAAACAACTAAATAATAAAAATTGAAAACAACTAAATAAAAAATATTGCAAAGATTACAATATTACAAAAGACTTAGTAAAAACAACTAAATAATAAAAATTGAACATATGATTATAAGCATTTTGAAGGGGTAATACATATCACTTTTTGGTAAGGTTTTTTTTTAGACTAAGGATTATTGAGATATAAAGATTATATATTATTTTTTCAGAGAATTGATGTGTAAAGCTGATAATTGTAAAGGATTTGATGAATTTGTTGGTGGGGTGGCATTTTGAATATGTGGATGCTAAAGTAAGGTCTCATGGGGAGAAGTAAATGTTTGTTACTTAAAAATGATTGGGGTATGGACTCAGGGTTATGCATATCTTTATATTCCCTTGAGTTAGGTTTTTCTTTTTATTTTGTAAATTTATATGGTTATGAGAACAAAAAGGTTTTTTGGGATAATATTTTGGCTAAAAGATGTATTGGGAGGAATGATGGTAAATAATGGAAAATAGAAACTATTAATTGGAAGAATGATGGTAAATCATGGAAAATCCAAAGTATTAATAGTAGGTATAGAAGATAGGGATTTACAAATCATCTATACCTTATTCCCTTTCTCTATATCTTCAATTGAAGTTGGATTTAAATATTTAGGCTTTCGCTTAAAAAAACAACTACTTATAAGAACAAGGATTGGAATTTGTTAAAAATGTGAAGCCATAATTAAAAATTGGAGCCATCAGTCGCTTTCAAAGGGACTGAATGTTATTTTGGTAAAAACTGTATTAGAGGCAATTCGAGTCTTCTCAATGAATTTCTAGATTCCTACTAGAGTTATCGAGAAGCTTAGAAGATTATGCTTGAAATTTTTATTGGGGATGATGCACAATCATGGACTCCTTTAAAGACACTTTAGATGCCACATAATAGTGGAAAAAACTAGAACCTCTCACTTTAGGTGATAATTAGGGGTACTTCCCTAACGTATTTGAAGATGAAGTAAAAATACAAAATATAGGTAATTGAATCAGCTTTCATAATATATAACATTTATGCAGAAAAAATGTGTGTAAATGATTATAAAATTAGTTTTCGTGAAATTGGGTTTTCAAAATTTCAGCACATCATAACATATATGTTTGTGCAGGTGCAACAATATATGAGTTAAATGATGTCAATTTTGCATAAAATCTTGCAGACATGTAAATGACATATGGGCCTAGTGCAACACTATTTATTCATATTGTTTCATGATTTTATTATTATTAATTATTGAAGTCAGAAAAGCTCGAAATGAAAGCGTTATGTGCGAGTGCAACACTTTAGAGGCAAAAATTAATGAAATCCTTGATTTCTATATAAAATATTGTAGAGCTCCCTCTCTTCTAGTGCACCATATAGTTTTCTTGGCAAATGGTGAAGACAATCAAAAGTTATATAAAAAACAATCGATGTATCTATTTTCGAAAACTAACATGTGCCATTTAGAAAAATAATAATAAATAATTAAAACATACATTTGAAGGAAAAAATTACATATTCAAAATCGTAAGATCGTACTCTACAATATTTTAAATTTTCATAAAAAAATACTTTGTTTGTCAACGCAAAACACGCCATCGAAAGTGAGCATATTGATAGAATTCTAAAAGACAAGTAATAGCCCTGGTTTTCTGTCCTAGCCAATAGGTTTGGTAGTGTGAAACTAATTCCGAACATAATTCCAAACCTTATTCCCATCGAGTTTTTAAAATTTTAAAACACGCATATGTGTTATAGCTTATTCATATCGCATATGCGATTCATATCGCATATGCATTTTTGCTTAACTAATTTGGTACGAGACTAAAAAAAAGTGATGGTACCCTTATCCCATTATAATACCATTTAGACTCCCAATATTCCATCCAGACGGTCTATGGGGTGGCTCATGACCCAACATTACATTGGTTAAGATGGGGGTGAGTCAAAGGAGGGAGAGGAAGGTGTAGAGGGAATCATGGGAGGGAGGGAGGGATGGGTAGGGGACATATATGGGGGGGATGAAGGGAGGAGAAATATAAAGGGAAGGGAGGGATAGGTATGGGAGATATATGAGGGGGGGATGGAGGGAGGACAAATATAAAGGAATAGGATTGGTGGGAGGGTAATAAATATAAGTGGGAGGGAGGGATAGGTATGGGATATATATGAGGGGGGGATGGAGGGAGGAAAAATATAAAGGGACGGGATTGGTGGGAGGGGAATAAATATAAGTGGGAGGGAGGGCCCTAGGGTCTTAGACATTATCAAGGGATGAAACCTCTACTTTAGGCCCTAACTAAAGCTTATCGGCATCTAGGACCACCAATAACACCTTAAACCACCATATGTTACCTCTTGAGGCCATGCTAAGCTTTGTGTGTGGGCATTGTCACCATGTCAAAACCCCAAATTTTTTGAAAAATTTAAAATTTTGAAAATACATAAAATTATTGATAATGCGGTTTGCTAATAGCTAACAGTTTCTATAAACTATTTGGTTAACGGATTTGTTAATAAATAATCTGAATCAACTACTTAGCATTTTAATTTTAATACAAGGTTAGGTTCAACTTGTATAATAGTTTCTTTTTCAGTTTGTTGATGAGTTTTAATTTGCGACAAGTAGGTGGAACTGTCTTAGATTCTGGGGCTTACTTAGTATTTGAGCTAATGCAGAAAGTTTACTTGCCCTCATAGGTTTACAGGTAAGATTGATCGAGTAAAGCCTATCAATTTTCATAAAGCATGCAGATATACTTTTATTTACAAAAACATTAGCTCGATAAATAAGATGTTCCAAAATCATTTGCTTCTATGAGGTAAAACAAGCAGTTTGTTTCTTCTATCTAAATTGCCAATGATACATATAAAGAAGAATTTCTGTCTTGATTGTGATTAGCGACAGTTATTATTTCTCTCGCTCATAACCTGTAATCTTTGTCGTAAGTTAAATCTATTTAGAGTGCATAACCTATACTGTTGTAAGATTTGTTCTAACAATAATTTACATTATCGACTTATAAAATTGGTATAAGTGATTACTGGTTAAATATCTTTTGAAATGCTTAGACAGTACTAAAATATTGTATTACTAATTGAACATAAAATAGTTTAAGTACTTCATAAGGTTAGTAAACAACCAAAAGAGATTAAACTTTGCTGAACTAACTATGTATAGGATTTATAGTCATCAGTCGAGTATTTGTCACTTACTGATCTAAATTCTATGGTATTCAACGATACCTACACAATTCGTCTTATTTATAAAGCCTTTTAACTTACGAGTAGTTTTGGTTTAAAGACAGCTAGGGTTTATAAAGTTCATGTTTCCAATTTAAAACTATGTCCTTAAACAATTTCACGTCACAACATAAATGTTGGTGACCACGTAATTAGCTATGCAAAGTTATTAGCAAGACCTTATTATCATTATTTGGGTAGAAGATCAAGAATAACCTTTTCTTTACATCTCCTAAATATCGTAAGATTTACGTTATTAACCTAACTTCGATAGCTTAAGGCTTAATGACAGTTTTAACTATATTATTTACTATATTATCAAATGGTCTATTCATTAGTGAAGAAACAAAATCTTTTCATGCATAATTATGCTTGGGACAAAAATATCGATTTATGATATTACAACCATTTAATGCTTATCAACTAGCTTAAAGTGAAGTAATATAAACTATATAGTTTATATCTATAGTGCTCAAACCTAAATAATTCGAAAAGTAAACATATGACATATCATGGGTATGTTTTAACATGAGAATTACTTTGGCCTGAAATAAGTTTATGAGGTTTGATGATTTCGTGGTTAACATAGGCTTGATAGAATTATAATGATTTACATTGTGCATTCTATAACTTTACAATGGTGAAAGGTCGTGGTGTTAGTCCACTTCCACGATGAAACCATGGATAAAATGAAAATAATATAACATGATTTTGAATTCACCCTTGTACCAACTATACGACTTATTAAGATAAAAACTTGGCATCGATTTGAGGATTATTGTTTTATGTTTTTAATAGTTTATAGTCTGCACACGTTGGTTGACTCCGGAAATGTGGAACCTTGTAGAATGATTTGTCAAACCTTATGATTGAGCAAAAAATCATTTTGAATAATTGATTATTTGATTGCATGTAGGGACTATGTAAAATACCCACTGCATGATAAATTATCCATGTGAACACGTGGTTCTTCCTGGGCTAAGCATTGAGATGATAAAAGGGTTTATGAACCCTAGTCCTAGTCATTTTACTCCGTCATTTTCGGGCCTCCGCGATACTCTGCAACTATGTCTTGGATGCCATGTGAACTCTGCATCCTGTTGTGAAGTTCAGTCCTCCTTTAACACCCTTACTTCGAGTCTACATTGTGAATTCATACTGCAATGGTTGAGGAGAGCCGTGTCACTTGTTGTAGTTTACACTGTGCGTAGTTTTCTTTTGGTGTTATTCATCCACGACTTGGTTGTGAGGATAGCTTACATGTCTGTAAGTTTATCTCGACATCAATAACTTAAGAGCCGTGTCTGTAACCTTTGGTCTGGTCTGTCATAGAGTTTCTGGTATTGTGGGTTCTCGGGCTTGTAAGGGTGTTGACAATGCATGCTTCTCTGCCATTATCTGCTTGGCAGTTGTTCTTTTCCTTTGGCTGCTACTAGTTGTAGTTTCCCTCATTTAACCTGCCTCTGTCACGAAAGGGATGAAGGGTTTACTGTTTGTTTGGTTGGTAGCGGAACTCCTATTCGTGGGTTGCCACGTTACTTTCAATTTTAGGTAAATACAATTATTAATCAGTTTTTAAAACTCTCTTATAGCTCCATTGTGATTTTAAGCAAAAGTATTAATATTTGTGGGATAACTTTGCAGGTGACAGATACGTCTTCCTCCGCAACTGGTGTAAACGCATGATTGACTTCCTACTCATGGGTAAGCCCTAGTTATCCCATGGCAGTTCTTCCTTGTGTAATTCCTTATCGAACGTTTTTCGGTTGGTCACTGTGGCCTGCAAAAGACCCTCGTGGTTAATGTTTTCTTAGTTGACTTGTTCAGTTTGTTTTGTTTAACAAACACTTGCATCTAGCAGGGTTTTCGGCTTATGCCGTGACTTGTAAGAATTTGGTTTACTCGTTATATGTACAGTTTTGTAAAGAGAGGTAAATGGCCTATCAAACCGTCCTCTGTATAATCTTAGGTGAAGGGATGTACCCTCTTGAGCTTAGACTTGGTTAAAAGAAGCTCTGGAAGTAATTTGGAATATTAGGGTTTCACCCTAACTCGAGTGTGTAAATATATTTTACTGTTTTTAAATGATCTTCTATTACAAATATATTACTATTGTTTGTTTTGCTATTTCTCTTATCACAATATTTGTTAATAAGCTCGGTTAATCAAGCTAGTGTATTTCTATCAGTAATCCTCTATGTAATATTTTCTTAACTTATTTTGTAAGTTAATACTTGTTAAATGTATGTTGGTTATAGGTATGAGTGGTTGTACTTTTATTATTTTCTTCTCTGTCCTTATAGGGCTGTAATAATATTTTCATATTTTTAGTATTCTACATAATCCAACCCTTTGGATTAAAGCTTAATAAATTATACTGTTATTATTTTTAATTTACAATATTCATGCTATAAATTATAAAAATGTTAATACTATAATTTATTCTGTTTATAATATAAGGGTTCCGACTCTGAGCATTCTTTTAAAATTAACTTTTATTTAGTTCTCTTGAATTAAATTCGTTTATAAATAAATAATATTTATTAAATACTAATAACCCTTACACTTAGTCTGTTTATAAGTGTATAGTTAGAATTTTGTTATTAACTCATTGTATACTATTATATTTGCTATAGGTAATTTCTTCATAGAACTACTATACCAAATTTTTCCTATTTAAAAAATATAAACACTCGTAGAAATATTTATGCAATAAGTACAATGACATCACCCTGTAAAATTTAACTTAGTTAGTAGTTCCAGATTACAGAAGTACAGTTTGAATAAGATAAATAACTTGTTTACAATAATCAACATAAATGAAACTTACAGTTTTTGAAAAGTGTTATGTATTCTTCTTAGCTATCATTCTTAATTCAATTATTTTATCGTTAGAATAATCAAGTTACCTATCCTTACTTATAGTTTAGATAGTTGCAAATAAAATAGCTATCATTAATAGGAAAAGAAATGAACTAACAGAACTGTAATGATATCTCTCTATTTGTCACACACACTCACCTAGCTAAAGCAAATAGGTGAGAGAAGAGGATCTCACACAAGTGAGAGAGAGAATAGTTGTTGGAGATCATCTTTCTATCTTTGAGTTTTACTGCTGCCATTGGTGTTCATTCTATCTCTGAGGAAGTTGCAAGATTTTTCCTTTATGGTTTCGCCAAGGATAAATATTTGTATCTATTGTCTGTTGTGATTGACTTTTGTGCATGTTATTCTCTCAGATAAGATCCTAAGATCATATTGCTTAAATGATAAAATTCTAACATGGTGTCATGGCTAACTTGAGAAGAAGACACTCTGCAGCTGTAGAAGCTAGGGATTCTTACTTTTTGGGTCTCTCTCCATAATCCATCAGAAAAAGGAGGCTAGTATAACTCTCCATTGAAGGGTGCATCTTTTTGTTGAATCAGAAGTTGATTTCGGCCATTTTCAGTTAGTGATGCACGAAATTAAAGCTTTTCACAGAAGAGGAATTTTTTAGTGAGAACAGCATAGGATTTCTCTCCTCATCAAAATAAAATTTTAGAGACCAAGGTCAAATTTTTTGGTTGAGTAAAACTCTAGGAAAGTCAAACCCTAGTTTGACCCCATGCCTGAAAACCCCTAAAATACTAAAACTGGTAGTTTTGGTACATTAGATATATATATAGATTTAAGAAGGTTCAGGAGCCGAAATTTTCATAGGCCAAAGATAAAATATTGATGTACTCTGTGTAAAAATTTCAGCATCATATTCTCTATATATTGGGAGATATGATTCCTCAAAATTAGGGTTCCAGCCTCTTCCTGGATTCATCCCTAAAGAGGGAACCTAGGGAAAGTTTCTATATCTCGAGCTACAAAGGTCCAAATGAAATTTATAAAGATGTTTCAGATAGGGCACACACTTTACTTTATGTGGTAAAAGTTTCATACCCCAAAGCTGAAACAATGACATGTGGAAGTCTGTACAAGTTCGCTATGCTGAACAATCCTGAATTAAGTCACCGTGGGAAAAATATTATAAGTCCCAATTGGTTAAAAAAATTCTAATAAAACCTATGGTTTTAGAAATAGAAAAGACGAGGTGAACACAAAGCACAATTTTAGACATAGAGGAGTAGTAATTTTGAAGATACTTTAGAAACAATATCAGGAATTTCTGAAGAAGAAATTGGAAAACTAGGGCTTCCTATTTCGAGAGCTTCCCTCCACTGATTTCAGAAAAGGAGTACATTGGACCGATAACCTTGAGAAAGAGCATCTGTCTATCCAATCAGATTTGAAATATTCCAAGTTTTGAAAATTAGGGTTTCTCTAACAAACCCTAGACCAGCGAGATCCGAAACTAGGACAGACACCTCAAATCGGTAAGATCTAATCTTTTTCTATTTACATTTGAGGTTCTCATTTCAAAATGAATGATCACACTAGCTCGATGACAAGCTTGGTGAAGCTGAAAAATTCCAAGCATGGAAGAATATGATCTCACTAGTTCTTGAAGGAAATTAATAAGACACCTAAAGAGATGTTTGATTCCTTGACCAAGCTATTTTGAAGAGAAGAATATAAATTGGAAGAAGTATAGTAACTACGTGATCCTTGAAGAAATTGACTTGGATCAGTATTTGAGTGAGAGAGGTATAGAATCCAAAGGGAGATGAGGCCAAGACTAGAGCCAAGAGAATCATTGTAGATTCCATTAAATATCATCTCATTCCTCATGTGTCATCCTTGAATACACAAAAAGAAAGTGTTCGATGCTATGATGAATATATCAAAGAAGAATAAGATATGGTTATAACCACCCTGAATGGCCTCCCATGATGATGGGATTTATTCATTCGAGTAATGTGTGCCAGAAGGAAGTGATTACCTTTAGGAGAATCTAGGAAGAGCGCACACAAGAAGAAGCTCAACTCATGATAAGAGAAGAGAAAATTGGAGCAAGTGAAGATCAAGCTCTCACCATCCAAAGAATATCCCTCAAGCGATGAGGAATATGAAAGACTCAACTCTTAAAGAACCTCTTATCCATCTTAGCATTTTGATAAAAAATGATGTTGTTATGAATGAAGAATATGATGAAGTTGAAGTCTCAAGAACAAGTCTACCCACGAAACAAATAAAGATAAGGATTCAATTGTCATTTCATGATATTGTTTTGTTATGCATTTGTTTATATTTAGTTGATGTGTTATGCATGATAGAATGTTTGCATTAATGATAATATACTAATAATATGGATGTGATGGGTAAGTAGCTCATGGTGATATAGAACTCTCCATTGCTACTTATCTAGAATGAAACCTCTTTGCTAACATATTGGATTAGTGCACAATTCAATGATGTCTTGATAGAGATGGAAGTTATCTAGAAAGTTTCCATGAGATATGGATGAATGTTGTATTGGCTAAAATAGTTGCATGATTATATATTTATGCATAATAATTTACCATTATAATATGCCTTATGAAATGTTTCTAACCATACAACTGGTTTATCTGACTTGTAGGAAATATCACGTGCAATTGCCTACAAGCAAAGAAGGCCGAGAATTGTTCCGAAGAAAAAGTGACGATAGTTCAAGAAATAATCCAAGATGAAGAATAATATGAAGATACTTTCAAAGAAAGAAGAGGTCTCAGACACAGTGCAGTTATGTGACACTGTTGAGGGACATCCTTCCAGCTATGAAGAAGTAGCCAAGAAGAAAGGGAAGGAGAGTACCAGTTCAAGAAGAATGATGTCTAGGATGTGGTATCGAGACATGAAGGGAAGTCCATAGTATCTTCCATATGGATCTACAAGATCTAGCATTCAGTATATAGAAACATCATGGCATACAAGGCAATATTTGTAGCACGAGGCTTCTCACAGAAAGAAGGCATAGACTATGAAGATACATTTGTAGCCACTAGAAGTTAAGACACATGACAGGAAGACTCGTGTTTGCAAATTAAATAAGGACTTGTACGAGCTCAGAAGACACCCATGGGATAACACATACACGAGGAGCTTAAAGCTCACCTAGAGTGATGAAGATCATAACCTTTTCTACAAGGTTGAAGATGAAATCCTATAGAGGATAACAAGCTCATAGATGGGTGCGAGAAGAAAGCTTTCAAGATAGAGGACCTTGGTATCCAGTGACCCCAGATGGATACATAGAATATGAGTAGCAGAGGAAGCTACTTGTCACTCCAATACATAATGTTTCAATAAATAGACTACGAAAGGTAGAGGGAGAGTAATGATCCACTTCAGAGGGAGTGGCTGTAGAAGATCCTGAGGTTCGACATGGTACGATAGGATCTATAGAATACTGATGGATCTAGGATTTACTAATATTAAATCATATTCCAACCTTTCTTTAAGGTTGAAGGCGGAAGAACAGTGATGCTCCTATTACATGTTGATGACTTGTTCCTCATAGAAAAGAGGAACTCATTAAATTTGCAAGAAGGAGACTTGATTTTGAGTTCGAGATGAAAGACTTGGATATGATGCGCTACTTTCTAGGCATGGGGGTGTGGCAAAATGTGGATGGAATCTCCCTGAGCCAAGGGAAGTATGTAGTAGAGATCCTGAAGAGGTTCAGTATGATGGAATGCAAGTCCATGACTACATTTATGGCATCAAACCTGAAGCGATTGAGTGATGCTTCATCAGAGACAGTTGATGCCATGATGTATCGTCAAATGATTTGTTCCTTGATGTCCCTGACGAATACGAGACCAGATTTTTGCTTTGTTGTAAACACATTGAGACATGTTAACCTAATGGTTGCAAAGCATGTAGTGAGGTACTTGAAGGGTACAGTTGTGTATGGCCTCAAGTATGATATGAATCCGAAGATTAACCTGGAGGGTGATGTGGATTCGTATTGGGTAGGCAGTGCCATTTATAGGAAGAGCACTTCAAGGTGATACTTTAGTATTAAATCAGGTGTGATCTCTTGGTTTAGCAGGAAGGAGTCCTGCATGGCACTGAGCATAGCTAAGGAAAAATATGTTGCTACTTGATCGACTATTTGGGAGGTACTATGTTTTTTTTGAAAACTACCATTTGATTTGATTGATATGACTTGCATTTTTTGTATGATGCAGAGAGGAGAAGTGAAGCTCTAGTATGTGATCTAGATTGAGATCTCTTGAAAGAGGGAGTTCTAGCATAGCCGGTGAGATAGGTTGTCTGAGCATAAAATCCTAGAAAATCTTGTAGGTTGCTTAGATGTAAACAGACTGTTAAGTTGTTCTCGGATGTAATCCGTCCTAGAAAATCTTGCAGGTTATCCTTGGACGTAATCAACCCTGATATGATTCTATGCTAGAAATGGATAGAGTGAATTTTGAGTACTTCATGGAGAAGCTTGGTGTTCTCCAGATTGAGGTTCCTTCCAAGGGCAAGAGATGAGTCTATGAGGCTTTCTGACATGGTGGTAGGTGGGGCCTCCCATGGTTAGATGTAATTGTTGTGCCTTTCTAACATGGTGGTAGGCGGGGCCTCCCATGGTCATATGTAAGTGTTGTGCCTTTCTGACATGGTGGTAGGTGGGTCCTCCCATGGTTAGATGTAAGTGTTGTGCCTTTCTGACATGGTGGTAGGATTGGTTCCTCCCATGGTCAGATGTAATAATTGTTCCCTTCTTACATGGTGGTAGGAAGGGCCTCCCATGGTAATATATAAGTGCAGTGGCCTACATCCAGTATGAAAAAGGACTGGCTCTGTAGAGACCCACATCTAGTATGAAAATGGACTGGCTCTATGGAAGTACATCTAGCATGAAAAAGGGTTGGCTCTATAGTGGCCTACATCTAGTATGAAAAAGGAATGGCTCTGTAGAGACCCACATCCAGTATGAAAAAGGACTAGCTCTATGGAAGTACATCTAGCATGAAAAAGGGATGGCTCTGTAGTGGCATACATCCAGTATACAAAAGGACTAGCTTTGTAGAGACCCACATCTAGTTTGAAAAAGGACTGGCTCTGTGGAAGTACATCCATCATGAAAAAGGGTTGGCTCTATAGTGGCATATATCCAGTATGAAAAAGGATTGGCTCTATAGAGACCCACATCCAGTATGAAAAAGGATTGGCTCTGTGAAAGTACATCCATCATGAAAAAAGGGTTGGCTCTGTAGTGGCCTACATTTAGTATGAAAAAGGACTGGCTCTGTAGAGACCCACATCTAGTATGAAAAAGGACTGGCTCTGTGGAGGTACATCTAGTATGAAAAAGGACTGGCTCTGTAGAGGCCTACATCCAGTATGATAAAGGAATAGCTCTGTAGAGGAAGACCTACATGGAGGCTAGGCCTACAACCAACATGAAAAAGGGTTGGCTCTGTAGAACTTCCGGTGACAAGAAGAATTGAGAGATAGCACCATTTGATTGAGATAGCGGAAATAATGATGATGATGATGATCAGTGATGATCCATCTTTGATGATGATCCAATGATGATCCAACTTTGATGATGATCTAGTGATGATACAACTTTGATGATGATCCAGTGATGATACAACTTTGATGATGATCTAGTGATAATCCAAAGAAGAATACTTGTGCTGATGAATTGTGTCAAGAGAATACCTTCCTAGTTAAGAGGGAGTGTTGATGTATTTGTAACTTCAGAATGTATTCACTTGTATATCTTATAGTGTACCCCAATGTTCCTATCGGGAGAATCATTTATGTTTCATTGTACCCCGATGTTCCTACCAGGAGAGTCATTAATATAATAAAGTCATGTAAAGTCATTGAGGTTAACCCTCCATTGTAAGTCGGGGAAACAGTCCCCACAATTGAGTTGAGTTTAACCCTCCTTGTTGATCAGGGGGGAAAAGTCCTCATAGTTGAGGGACACTAGGGTTATTAGACTCTCCTAAATATGTAGGCCCTAGTAAGTAATTGTCAAGTCAGAAACTAGTATAAATAGAGAGTGAGACTCTCTATTTGTCACGCACACTCACCCAGCTACAGTGCATAGGTGAGAAAAGAGGATCTCACACAAGTGAGAGAGAGAACAACTATTGGAGATCATCTTTCTGTCTTTGGTTTTTACTACTGCCATTCGTGCTCATTCTATCTCTGAGGAAGTTGCAGGGTTTTTTCTTTATGGTTTTCCGGAGGATAAATCTTTGTGTCTATTGTCTCTTGTGATTGATTGTTGTGCATGTTATTCTCTCAGATAAGATCCTAAGATAATATTGCTTAAATGATAAAAATATAACAATACCATCAGAGAGTGTCTTTCAAAAGTGTGGAGTAGTTTCCTTTGTTGGTCCGGCTGGATGGAGCGAAAAAACCTGCAAACATGGATGAATATGTATAGAACCGTCCAGTAGAAAACATATCACATTCTTTGTCAAGGTGGCTCCATTATGCAAGGGAAACACTGAGAGAAAAAGGAAAAAAAGTGTAAGTATATGACCAGTGTTGTTATATATATCCATATCTATATATCCACACAGACACACACACACATATACTATTCTACTAGAAAGCAACAGGAAAGTGAGTAGAATGTAATAAGTCACAGAAAGAGGGTAAATTCAAAATGTTTCTTTTTCTATATAATGTGATAAAAAAACATATAATGGAAGTGTTTAAAGGTAGGTAGTAAATTCTTAAAGTGTATTAAAGCTACGATCTGATAAGGGAGTTATTGGATCCTTTGGACCTTCTCCGCGTATCCCTTCTCCTCAACCCCCTACCTCATTACAACCCTCATTCTTTGTTTTATTGAGTCTCATTCCGCTCTCTTCAATTTACCCCTCCTTATGCCTCTCTCCTCCAACACACTCTATTCCTCCTCTAATCCTCCATATCCAAATTTCCATTTCGCTTCATCATTATAAGTGATATATTTGATCTCTTAACTAGACATATATGATTCTCTTTTTGAGCCACCTTCATAATCCCAATATCTGGCCTTCCCACATTCCTCTTTATGAATGTAACTAGCACCTATTTCTTATAGCGTGAATTACATGAAATAATAATAATAATAATTTATATCAATTTAATAATTAAAATTATTTTTTATAATAATATTTTATTATTTAACATATCTTAAATTATGTATATTTTACATTAGGTGAAATCAATAAAAAAAAATAGAAAAGTTAAAATAACTATCTTAGATTATACTTTGAATTAAAGAGGATTGAGTTGTTTAACATTGATGATGCTTCAAAATAACACACAATAGGTTGAATTGTGACTTTCTTAAGACTACACACATTGTTTTGAATTGTTACTTTATTAAGACCACACACATTGCTTTGAATTATGATTAGAGAGAATGGTCTCCTCCTGTTATATACAATGTTTTGATTGGCACCCTAATTGCATAATGGTACGACCCACATAACTGTGAGGGACCTTTACGAATTTGTTGCGTTCGTGCATGATTTTTACATTTAAAAAGGAATTTATGATGATATTTACATGGTATATAATAATAACAACCTCTTTCACAAGTATAAAATTGATTGCATCTGAAGATGGCTCTTGAAGGGGTTATAGAAAATTCAAGCTCAACACAACTCCAATGTAAGAAAAATGAGCTCTTAGTGCTACCTAGAGTTACAATAAAAGGAACAACCATGGAACTGAAAGAAATATCTTTCTTATGATACTTTTACATATTCTCTCTCCATTTTCATGTCTAAAACAAATTTCTTAGATTTATCATTCCATTGTCCATGCAAAACAACCATTACTATAAGTAATGGAGTGAATTGTAGACTATTTGATGGATGTAGGGATAAATATAAGGTAACCTCTCTCATCCTTCTCTCTTTCATCACACACTCTGTCAGAATGCATCTACCTTAGTGGAGTGAATGGTAGACTATTTTATGGATGTAGGGAGCAATATAAGGTAACCTCCCGTGTGCTTCTCTCTTTCATCACACACTCCATCACACAGTCCATCACAATGCCTCTACCTTAGTGGAATGAATGGTAGACTATTTGATGGATGTACGGAGAAAGATAAGGTAACCTCCCTCATCCTTCTCTCCTTCATCACACAGTCCATCACAATGCCTCTACCTTTCCAATTGTGTCTTCAAGGAAAAAGCATCCTACCTTCTCTTGATACACGTCCCTTACTCCTATATAGGAATTTATTCATGAAATGATAATGACAAAGTTTTTTTGTAAATAGTGTTGTCTTTCGTAAAATCAATTTGTTACAATGAAACTCATTTGCATAAATTATTAGTAATTTAAAAGGAAGAATTTTCCTATCTCATCACAACACAATGCCTTGCATAAATGAATATTCACACGTTCATAAATATATGTGTAAAGGAAGGAATAACTTGCAACAAGGATTGGTTGTTATTATTGAGATATGTCATTGAGTTGAAATATGTATAGTATATTGTTGCTTATTAATACATAAGATGTTACACAATCAATCCACATCCATTGGTAATCATAAGTCCACTTCCTCATATATTCCTAACATAATCATAGACCCTTGACTTGTAGATGATAAGATGATAAGATGTTATTTATGTGTTAGTTGTTATGGAAGAGAAATATGGCCACGACAATCCTCTTCAAGTTAAACATGTTGTAGAGATCCTCATGCATTATCTTTAATGACTCGTACACTTCGAAAGAAACCACTATGCACACTTGTTGTGAAAAGTAGTAGTTCTAGAATGGCAGGTTGTTTTTAATGGCCTTGTGAACCATCATGATAAAATAAGATCCCTCTGTGGATGCATGTCAAGGAAGGTATCTTGTTGTTGTGGTCAAAGTTCCTTCAACAAATCACAATGCATTTTCCATACTTGTATTATGTCAATATCAACTCGAGAAGTCATAGTTGTGTTAGTGTGGATGTCGATCCAGGACTTACTTACATATGGTATGATTGTTTATATCATTTAGGTTTTATCATCATTATATGATGGTATATTGCGTCAGCTATTAAATACAATACAACAAATTAAAAAAATTAATATTGTTTTTTTTTGTTGTTGATGCTTCCTTTTTATTTAGAATATTTGAATAGATGTCAAAATTTCTTGGCACTTTCATTTAAAGGGGAATCTGCACACTTGTCAAAATTGAAACATATCTTAGGAACTCCCAACAATTCTAGGGCCCCATGAAATTGAATGATGTGGAGTGCATAAACTCTTTGAGGAAAAACAATCGATGAAGGAAATGCATTTGAGCTTCCAAAGCATTTGAGTGTCCACTTAAGCATCCACAAGTAGTAGCAAAGCTCAAAATTGGGTGTCCCATATAGGGCGCTCGCAAGAACCTACTACCGAAATATGATGCAATGGGAGCGAGAAAGCGGTTCAAAACAACAATGTGCATGCACCTCCTAGATGTGCGCATGTGCTCCTGCTTCGGCAGTGGTGAACCTCCACATCGGATTTCCAGCATGGACAATAAGAGCGCGCACGCGCCCCTAAAGATGCGTGTGCATGCCTATGCGTGCATGCGTATGTGGACGCACGTGTGTGTTTGGCGCGATCGCACATAGGGACACACATGCATCCCTGTGTTTTAAAAAAAAGAGTGAACAATTGTTTGTTTTCTACCCACCCATGAGCACGCAAGGAGGCATTAACGAACGCCCAAGGAGATGAAAAACGACCCCCAAGGAGCCCAACGAAACTGCCCAACTTGCCTAAAACGACATTGGAGTAAGGTAAATAAAGCAGGAATGCGATTTTTTTTATTGTTTTTCAAATAAAATACAAAATTAAAAAAAAAATTGAAAATCGATTGAAATGGGAAAATTTGATATTGCAGGTACAAATTACCTAAACACAATGACAAATACCAATGAACCATCCCAAGAAAGGAATGAAACAAACCAATCAGAGGACCCAAATCTTGAATTAAACCAAGAAAACCCCGAAGATGAATTACACGGGGATTTAAACCAATTAAGAATTTTGAGTGATGAATTGAAGAACACTAGGGAACCCTGTCGGGTTTCCCTCACCACATCACTACAAAACATAATAGAATCTATAAACATTGCCCACAGTGAGATAACTAGTTTGAATGAATATAGGGATCAAATGATAGAGAATTATAGCATTGGTATATCCAAAGAGGATATAAAAAACCTGAATATCACAAAATCCCAGTTGTGGAGCAAATTTATAGATCCAAGAACAAGACAGCTTCCAGATGTGAGGAAGAGGTGAGTTTGCATGGAATGGTGTAATTACCAGCCATGGAGAGATAACTGGAGGAAGAGATGGTTCATGGTTTTTGAAAAGCCTCCATGCAACAATGTCGAGGTCCCACAATATTTTCTCAAGAAACTGTGGGCTGAGTTTGTGTTAGGGTTCCATGTGAACTACTTCGACATCACCTAGTTCTAGGACATTAGTTTTGGCTCAGCCCAAGATCGACCTCATGCCCACCGAAACCCACTGAGAGGACCTCCTACACCTAGGCGAGAGCCAAACCCGCTTCCTCAACCCCCTGGGTTAGCTAGCGGGCTAGATGAGATCCATGGGTCCATTAGACATGCCACATGGAACCTTCTCAGGAATACCACATTTGTGGCTATGTCCTCGCAGAGCGAGCAGGACCACCCCAAGAGACACACTTCTACACGGTATACTGGTGGTGGGCCAGGGAGAGCAGCTACAGGTGGTATCTACGATGTTAGATCCATCTTGATGGGACCAATGACACATCGTTGTTCTCATTGTGGGCATCCATGCTAGGTTCCCATGCAATCGCATGCCATAAAGAGCTACCTACACTAGGTTAGTTATTGTTTTATTTAATGTTCAAGTATTGATTATACATTATGCAATCTCATAATTTATAATAAATTTATCTTAGAATAAGATGTTGATGACTTGATTTTTTTTAATGTACAACTATTCAGTGTTGAGTCTCCAACACCCAGGTGGGAGGACGTTGGTTCCCTCAACGTAGATGGAGCCATGGAAACTACAGATGACATCACGACACCATACACAACACATAGGTATTTTTCTTTCAGTAATTAAATTTAATCTTAGTATTTAATCTTGTCGTCCAATGTAGTTAATATTTAGTAATTGAATATTAATATTTTTGTGCAAATGAACAAGTGTCTGCAGGATTGAATGACTGTTAGCTGGAATATTTCACCTCCTACAGACAGCAAGGTGTTCCACTGGTCTGAATGATTCAGATCGAGAACAAATAGAGGACAGAGGTTGAAGACTCTCCGTAGATGCTATAGATATCTGGAATACAAGGCTTTGATAGTTCACCTGTGTACCTGTAAAAAAGCTCAACACGAAACGAATCAAAGGGACCAGAATATAATCTACTAATCTATGCTAGTGACTAAGGAATCTAGCAACATATATATGTGAAATCACAACAACAACATTATATGTGGGACAGAAATCAACTTGCATAAGAAATATGAATAAGTTTATAACCAAGCCTTAGTGTTTACATGCATCTCCATGAAACCAGCTCTTCATCCCCAAAAGCTACGACTCTATCTCTCTGTGCTCTCTCCAAATGATCATGGTCCAAGAATCAATCCAACAGCATAACAATACCTTCAATGTTTTCTCCTCAACCATGGCTATGAGCTCATATTTATAGGGCTTTAATGGATAGATATGGTTGAGAAATTAGTGGGTGAGGTGGCCTCTAATATCCTAGGATGAGGGATCTCGAGCTCAACCAACCCACAGCAGTAGGGATAAGGGATATCTCGAGGCTTATCATCTAGAAGCCTCGAGAAGCTTCTATTTTTCCCCTTTTACCCAGGATACCACACTTCTCCTTCTATGACAGAGCGGTTCTGGTAATAACCACCTATGGACCAAGGGCAATGGGTGGTGGCACCACTTGTGGACAACTGATGAAAGGTGGTGTGAGTAGGGGTACCACTCCTGGATAAAGGGGCATGCGTGGTGGTGGGAATTTGTATGACAGATTGATAAAAAACCATTTAGTTTCCACTCCAGAAACTGGGATTCAGGGCAAGTAGGTATGTCAAATGTCTTATCACATGATGGTGACGGGATTTTGGTATAACAGGATACCCCCCAAAGCATGAGTCTTAGAGTGATACGATAAACGAGAGATTTGAGAACAAGTCGTCGCCAAGAGATGAAAATCTCGGCTCGATCGGAGTATGCAGTCAAGTAGGCATCTGTAGTACATCAATATGTTGACTCATAGACACAAGTAACCAAAATCATAGCTGCAGACCAATACAAGGTAGATCCATGAGTGGAATAAACAAGCATGGCTATTAGAATACAACATAGATCCATGTGATAGAGGACTCAAAATTGGACATAGCTACCAGACATACAACGTATATCTATGTCATACAGATGCAAATTTGAGCATAGCCATGGCCATACAAATGTGGATCCATGCTAGATATACAAAACTCCATCGCAACCTGGGGA
The DNA here is from genome assembly GCA_001517045.1 of Pseudotsuga menziesii. NCBI lineage: Eukaryota > Viridiplantae > Streptophyta > Pinopsida > Pinales > Pinaceae > Pseudotsuga > Pseudotsuga menziesii. The sequence goes on along the minus strand of LPNX010162991.1, from coordinate 204,124 downwards.
AAAAGCAATGAGTGCTTTAAAAAAGTGCCCAAGGTCTTCGTCTTGTCTTCCACAAAGTACGATTCTATCCATGTGATTACAATGATCTAAAGTCAAACATGGTAGAAACCACTTGATTACTGGCCAATGATGTGAACTGTTAGCAAGTGTGAGGGAGATCACCGTTAATGTCAATGATTCCCAGGGTACCCTAGTACAATCTACTGAGTGTGAATAGATGTCTTGATGTCGAACACCTAGTTGATTCTATCGACCAAAGGTCAATGATGTGAACCTATGTCGAGAGCGAGAGAATCTGTCATTAAGGCATACAAATATCAAGGTACTAAATATTGTTTCTAAGACTATTTCTCGGATGATGAGCTGATGTCGACGAGAATAGTCTCATCGAAGGAGGGCCATGATGAGTCCCACATCAACGACACGAAACTCAAAACATAGTTCTAGAATGATGTGAATCTAGTAACCATATGATTGACTCAAAGATACTGACACAAAGACTGTGTAGATTGTAGAGGTAAAAATTCTTTAGATCCCCATTGAACATTGGGCGGCATGACAAAATGACTTGGCAACATGACTAGACAGGACAGACACACAATGCAACAGTGGACGATGCATTATTTTGAAAGACTCAAAGGATTGGCATGACTCATGAAAGTGGATCGTCACGGAGATCAGCTGAATACCCAATTGACTGACATGATTGTGCAGACAAGTGCCATGTTCAAAGGTAACGACAAACAACTACCATTATTTACAAAATGATTCCTTTCCCATTTCCCCCATCATGATCGATGAGTGCCTCTTTTCAGTTTTACGAGTTCAAAGAGGGTAACAAACACTCGATATAGCTTTTCAAAAGACAAGTCCAGACTCATATGTTTTACGAACCTGAGAGAGGAGGGGTTCGTTCCAAAAATGGGTCTCTTAATGTTTAATTTAACGAATCCACTGAAAGAAAACTTGACATCGTTCATGTTTAGAGAGTCTGAACAAATACAAAAGAAAACTCCATGGGGGTCCTTTTTCGTATGATTTAGTCTCTAAGGCCCGAAAAAGTATAAAATCATACCTTAGAGAACTCTTCCAGTCATGATTGGATGGAGTGTTCCTTTCTCATAAATAGTCCTATCCGAAACAAGAAAGAGATAACCTACCATTGGATGGACGACCCTGCAAATACTTTAACGAGCATGAAGAAGACAAGATCGTTCAACAATCTTTTCATATTTAGGGAGCCTGAAAAGGGTTTAAAGAGAACTCCATGAGGTTTCTTTACGCAACGTAGTGTTTTATGAGCCTAGAAAGAATCGGAAATGGACTCGACGACTTTTTCGTGTTTAAGGAGCCTGAAAAAGAGGTGAAAAGAGAACTCCATGAAACTTCTTTACACAATGTCATATTTTACGATCCTGGAAAGAAAATTGAACTGGACTCAGAACTTTGATACTAGATTTTAATGAGCGTGACAAAGTGTCAAAATAAATGCTCGACAACCTTTCCCATTTTGTGAAAGAATGAAAAAGCCATAAACAAACTTTCCAAAGCTTCTTACTAAAGTCATCTTGCAGATGACTCATAAACAAGTGTTAAATGCATTCAAAATCAACATTAAGGGATTATGACAAATAGATTTTGATCAGAACATGATGTAATATCAAAACTATAGTAAGTCAGACCCAAAAAATGTTTATATAAGGCAAGTAAATAGTAAAAAAACAAACATTTCACTATTTACCTCTATGAGAGAGCACTTGGAGCATTTTCTAGCTAGATCTTCCACAACTGACACCGGGAGTTTCCACCGTCTGTTTTTAGTCTCGTCAATTGCATGTAACAACTAAGACCCTTATCTTTCCTTTCATAGCTTCTATTTTGGGATTTCGTGGGGTTTTGGGCCTATTTGGAAAGCCCTAAAATCCAATATACGGGCATTGCGGCTACCCCTTACGGGATACGCGGTACCACCTAAGAACCGCTCCAAGAATATAGTGGACAGGTGGTGTCACCGCCTGTCTCCAATGGGGCACAAGAGGTGCCGGCCATGGAGAAGTTAAACAAATGATATGGGAAACTTTCATTCATTCTTTTGATTTGCAATGACTAAAGGATGATATTAATGCATACCATTGTTGTTTTTGGCAGGCCCAGGCTTCCAAAATATGGTGATATGGAAGGAAAGAACACATGATGACGAGGAAGCTACTGCTGAAAGAAACCCAATTTGCATTGCTGCACTCCAATACTGTGGGCTATTAATGTTCTTTCAGACACCAAGAATGGTGTCCCACGAGAGATTACTGGAACACATATTGAGAATGTCGAATCCAAAACAGCAGTATTTCGAGGTGGGGCCACACATAATTACAGTGGAGGTAGAGAATATCTATTTCTTGACTGGCCTATCGAGACGGGGTGCCCCCATCTCACTGATCGGTTCCCATGGCGGGGACATTACCACTAGAGAGCTCATAGATCGGCACTGTGTACCAGGTACAAGTACATCAGGGAAGAAAATCCCCATTAGGGTAGTGAAAGATAGGGCTCTACGGATTGTCCTGTTCACCATGCAGAGGGTGCCAGGGAGCCAGGGTGTGCATCACACTTCTAGGGCACACATGCTGTATGCCTTAGAGGCTATGGCACCTACGGTGTTCAACTTGGTGGAAGCATTGCTTCCAATCTTCAAGGATCAACTGATTAAATGTCGGCATGGGGAGATGAAGAAGTTTGACTTTGGTTCCATATTAGCTTGCTTATTATTTGAGCAGGTTCCACAGATGAGGCCCCAGGTGAATTTTCGGAGTCTGAGAGCACGAGACCCTCATATGCTGAGGTGGGTCTAGGTCATGGCTCGCACAGAAGCGGGTAGGGGAAGAGTGAAGTTTGGTGATCCGTTCTTCAGATGGATGCAGGATCAGATGCTCATGGTCAAGGACTATGCCTATGCAGGCACATATTTTACAGGTGATCCTGCCCTACAACTCCCACCTGGAGGGCAGTGGGGTGACATTGGTAAGAAGCAAGAAACCCTAACAATGGAAAATGTTTTTATGTTTTTTATGATAAGTGACAAGACCTGTTTGTCTTCATACAAATGTTGGCGCAGCGAGGCTTGGAGGAGCATCTCCATTAGATAGGTGAGCCGGAGCTCGCTTCATGCCACAGGGTGATGATATCACTGGGGAGCTGGAGGAGAACCTAGAGAGGTTGAATCTAGACATCCAAGATTTTGATATAGATGACCTCCCAACTAGATATCAGAGATCTACGGTGAGAGTACCAGGCCAATTCAGCAAGCTACTACATAGGGTGGCTCGAGTAGTGATGTGTTATCATGAGCACCATTAGTGGATGAGACATGTATATTGAAAGCTGATAGCTTTAGGATTTTTTGTATGATGATTTTGCTTGAAATCCTACATGCTTCAGATGAGGTCTCGGGACTAATTTTTGTAAAAAAAATGTCGTATATATATATATACATACTTTTACACGGTGTTTATATGTCTCAAATGGATAAATGCATTTTCTATGAGTTCTATGTATCTTTAAATGTTTATTTACAATGTACCATGTTTGATTTAACGTCATGAATGGGAAATATGCTAATCTAGGATGTAATTAGCGAATGAATCAACAACTACATTATGTTCCCTAGGGATATGCTTATAGGTAATGGTTCCAAATAATCTTTCTAAAAAAATTACCCTCCAGAAGAGGTGGAGGAGCACCAGGTTCCTAATAATGTAGACATGGTTTAAATGGCAAACCACAAGGTGAGAGTCCATCAAAATTACTAGATCACGGACATCCTAGGAGGCAGCTTCAGTCAGAATACTTACGACTACTTCATATTCGGTGATTTTATTAGTAGCAGGACCTAAACAAACCGATCCTGAACTGACCAAATCTTCATTTGGGGAATAGAGAACCTAAGCAATCAAGGCTAGATTCAAGGTGTGGTAGCAAGCACCATCAACGAAGCCATAGAAAGCCATCTGCATGACCAAAACATGGTATAAATAGATGCGGACACTAAAAATCAAAACCATCTTGAAAATACTGAAAACACACTGAAAGTTAATCAATATACATATATACAAGATACCATCCAAGAAGACCTAGGCATAGTACCTTTTCAGGTACAACCCATTGCAAGGTTGCCCCAAAGGGATTCTATCATAATCAACTAACTCATAGGATCCTTTCTCTAACACCTTGGAAATAACAAAAGGTCCATACCACATGGACTTGAACTTACACCTTCACGCATTTCTTATGTGCCTCATTAGTGAAGGTAGCATCTCTACGAGTCTCATCAAGGTTATTTAAGTACAAAAATCTGGCTTCCTCTATGGAAGTGTCTGGGAGAATTTCGACGACAAATTGTAAAGATTGAATTTGACATTGGATCGACAAGACAGCTTCAAGTCCATAGACAAGCTAGAATGGTGTGAAACTAGTAGCTGTTTTCATGAAAGTTTGATAAGCCCAAAGAGTGGAAAAAAGAATGAGATGCCAATTGGATTTATGATCTCCAACCATCCGACGAAGCATAGTTTTCAAAACCTTATTAATGGCCTCTACCTGACCATTAGCTTGTGGATAATATGACGTAGAGTTTTCATGGCGAAAACCTAGCTTGGCACTAAATTCCTCCATAATTTGATTACGAAAATGAGATCCGTGATCAGTGACGATGGACTGGGGAACTCCAAATCTAGCTATGCTATGATTGAACAAGAAGAGAGTGGTAGTCTTACCATCTTCTGCATATGTAGGCATGGCCTCTGCCAATTGTTTTAAACAATCCACGGCTATGATGATGTAGCCATGCCCCTCGGCTGAGGTAGGCTTACAATGAGTGAAGTCAATCCCCCATTTGGAAAAAGGGACAACGGCAATGACGGGGTGAAGCGGAGTAGGATGGGTGCGCTTTTTCAGATAAAAATGTTGGCAAGGTGGGAATTTCTTAACAGCCTCATGATAGTCTTTGAATACAGAAGGCCAGAAATAGCCAGCATGAAGGATTTTCTGGGCTGTATCCATCCCAGATAAATGACCGCCACATGCTCCAGAGTGGCAATCATTTAGCACGTGTTCAGCCTCCTCATGAGTGAGGCATCACCGGAGAATGGAATCAATCCCACATCTATACAAGGTATCATTTAAGATAAGATAGTACTTCACGTGGTGACGATCATCACGAGATAGATGCGGCTGAAAACACTGGGTCTGGAGATAAATCAGAAAATATCCATACCAAGGATCAGTAGTGCTAATTAGGAACAGGAATTCATCCATAAATCAATCGCTGGGCTCAGATTCCATGGTAACACAAGGAAGGTCACACATAAGCTCAGAAAAAACCAAGGATTTCTTTGATGTAGCCTTGGCAAACTCAAGATCGAAATTTTGAAGGATGATGATCCAACTAGAGTACTTTCCCCTGAGTACCTAACGAGTCAGAATGTAGTACATCGGGTTCTGGTCTGGAAATACAGTGGTAGTACGAAGCAGAATGTAGTGACAAAATTTTTGCACAACAATGACCGTGGCCAAAGCTTGCTTCTCCACATGTGAATAATGGGTTTCAAAATCAATGAGATTCTTACTAGCGTAATAAATCACATGCTCTTGACCGTGGAGATTGTCCTGCACTAAAACCATGGCAATGGTAGTAGCGGAGGCAGAAATATACAAGATAAATTCCTTTGAATAATCTGGGGGGTGTATCACAGGTGAATGAGTCAGAGCGTGCTTAAGATTATCAAAGGCGTGTTGGGCTTGGTCATCCCAAAAGAATGGAGTGTTCTTCTTGAGGAGACGTATATAACCATGCGTATTCTCAGCGAAATTGCACACGAAACGGCGGAGAAAGTTTGCCTTTCCCTGCAAACTTTGGAGTTCAAGGATGTTGGTTGGGGCTGGTAGATTAATGATAGCGACAATCTTCAAAGGATCGATCTGGATGCAATCTTTGGATACCACAAAGGCAAGCAGATGACCCATCTCAATGGAAAAAACACATTTATGCAAATTGAGCCGTATATTATAATGAAGACATCTCAGGAATATGTCTCTAAGATGACCAGGATGGTCCACCCATTGCTGTGAATGAGCAGGGAGGTCGTCAAGGTATAGTTCAACAATATGTTTAGTGTTGTGAAACGCATAGGACATCGTGCATTGGAATGTGGCTCCAACATTTTTCAATCCAAAAGGTAACTTCTTATATGCAAAGTTTTCCCATGGGCAAATGAATGCCGTCTTATGCTGATCGAACGACAATATCTCAATCTGATTATAGTCAGAGAAGCCATCCATGAATGAAAAGATGACACTTCCAGCATAGTTGTCGATAATCTGATTGATATGTGAGGTAGGAAAGTTGTCCTTGGGACAAGATTTATTTAAATCCCTAAATTCGATGTAGACTCTAATGGTGCCCTGCTTTTTATTAACAGGGACAATGTTCGATACCCATTCCGTCAGAGGTACAGGATAAATAAAACCAGCTTTCAGAAGTTTCTCAATCTCAGCTTTAATAGCTGCGGCCTTCCTAGGATGGAATTGCCTAAGTTTCTGCATGATAGGTTTAGCCATGGGATAAGTTTTAATCTCGTGGACCATAATGGAAGGGTCAATCCCCAGCATCTCTTCATAGGACCAGGCAAAAATATCACAAAATTCCTTAAAAAGTGCCTTATATGCTTCAGATTCATCTGTGGAGCAGTTATTCCCAACATGAACATGCTCAATAACATTAGGCATGGCTAATATGTCAATAGGGTTTGTCTGAGTAATGTTGCAAAGGTTTCCTTCAGAATCTGTGTCTTGCAACAATATAGGACTTTGCGAAATGTTGACAATACCAGTAGGAAACAAGGATGCAAAATCATGGCTGCCCGAACTGGTATTGGGGAGGAACATGGATCTATGATGGTGATCCTCCCAAATGGACTCATCCATGTTCATGACCTCTATAATGGACTCATTGGAAGGAAAAGTCTCAGAGAGATAATCTAGAACCAGAAGAGAAGGTTCTAACCAGTACGGTAAATGGTAAGGATCCGAAGCCACTAAATGAAGGTCATTAGTGTGATCATTAGAACAAGTTTGAATGGTGTCATACATAGCTTCATGTAGGATGAATGAGGTGGACTCAACAACATTTTTGTCCTTGGTCCCAAAATCAAATGAGGCGATCATATGTACTGTCGCGGTATCCGTGCTAGGAGGAGTAGAGGGAAAAATCCCCATAAGGGATGAATCCTTCAACCTACCTACCCCAATCAACTAGTAAGGAGGAGGGGACTGACCTAACATGGGGATGTTATTAGCCATGGAAGTAGTAACATCCAGTGTATAGAAATCAAGCTGGTCAATGGTAACAATTCTCCCAAGATGCGGGAATTGGACCGTTCAAAATACTGTTGAAGCAACAACAATCATGGCATAGAACCAATTCCTTCCTAAAAGGAGGTTATAATCCAGAGGGGCATCTACCACTTCTACTTGGATGGAAACGGTTTTGCCCCCCTGATCGACCGCAAGGGCTGATATGAGGCCATGGGGTTGGAAACCCCGTCCATCAAAGGCTTTAAGGGTCGTAGGTGATGTAACATGCTCGGGAGAGCCAAGAGATTTCCAACAAGTCGGAGATAACACCGAGGTCGAAGCTCCTTCATCTAGTACTGTTCGAAAGAATTTATTTCCCAATACTTTCGTAATGATCTAAAAAGCAATTTTATGTGGTAATCTAGGTTTATAGTTCTCAACATTGAAGTGAATCAAGTTAGTGTTATCCGGGTCTACAGCTCCTAAAGTTGTCAACAAGTTCTCGCGCTGTGTGGGGCAACTTTGGAGTACTTCTAGCGTAGACATCGCACAAGGTGCCTGAGTGAGATCTTCAACCACATTATAGGATTGAGCAGCTTGGGCATTGGGATTAAAGGCAACCTTCCAAAGATTACTCTTTGGTGGGCACAAAATCATGTCGAGAGTAGGCTTCTCGATAGACAAGGGAACAGTAGTCAAGGATTGTGGAGAACTAGTAGAGGGAGCTTTCCCTGAAGAAGATTGATCTTCTTTCTTATCTACGGGCTTATCATAATTTTGGCTTCGAGTTTGCAGATGGATGGTATCTGAGGACATCATACAAATTTCCTCCGATGATCTAGAGTTACCCTAGTTAGACACGTGGTCCATCAATTGTTGTTGAGAGGGAAAGGGATCCGTGAGTACTGTAGGTGCGGGATTAGACTTCAGAAACTGGGAGATTTCGTATCGACGGGGACACTCCTTTGAAAAATGGTCACCACCGCATAACATACAAGGATATTTATCTTTCCTTTTCCCTTTATCGTTGTCATTATTGGTTGATCATGGGGTCTCCTGTTGGTTTCTAGGTTTTCTTATTTCAATTTTTACCTTTCTTTTTATTACCCGAGGTTTGATTACTTTGAATAGAATTGACCTTGGAAGAAACCTTGGGGGTCAAAGGAGTAGCGGTTTGGGTTTGCTTGGCAGGTTTCGCTGCGGATGGGGATTGGATTGAACCAACAATCCCATCAACAAGTACTTCTGCTAGTGGCTTGGCAGGTTTAGTGCTAGGGTGAGGAGCTTGAGGAATCAGGTCATAAAGAGTCTTGGACTGGGAGTAGACCAAGTCTAGGTACTGATCCCGACTAATATCCTGCTCTTCGGTAACGACACCGCCCATGGACACATCTCGGGAAATAGGAGGCAACAAGGACTTAGTGAACCAATTAGCTAACAACTGATCCGGAATAGGGGCCTTAATTATCCTTCTCCACCTTCTCCACTCATGAATATGATTAGAAATGTGGGTGGAGGTGTTTTGTCACATAGAGGTTAAAAGATCAGTGTTTGTTTCATAATGAATAGGGAGTTGAAAGTGCGTGAGAAATACGGTTGTCAATGAGCCAAAATCCACAAACGAATGTTGTGGGAGTTCAATGTACCACTTCATGGCCATACCGATCAAAGTTCACTAAAAGAGTCGTAACCGAATGGAATCATCCATGAGGGAGTTCGAGGAACACCACAAATGAAAAGTCATAACATGGTTCTCTGGATCTTCACCTTGCTTCCCATCAAATTTTGAAATATCCAATGGTAACTTTACCAGAATGGGAGGCCACAAGAGATTGTGTCGAATGGGATCATTAATCAACTTGGAAAAATCAGGCAATTCCAAAGTTGCTAGGAAAGGTAACTGTCTATTTGGTTGCACATACTGGTAATATTGATATGGCATATCATTATCAGTAGGGCCATACGTAGACTGATAAACAGGTTGTTGTGAGGAAGAACCACCAGAGGATCTACCCATGGGGGGCTGATTTCTAGAATTAGGACTGCTAGGACCACCAGGGCATCCAGGAGGAGGACTTCCAGAGCCACCGAGACCACCAGGACCACCGGGATCACTAGGACCACCAGGAGGCTGACCACCAGACCCTCCGGAGCCTCCAGAAGGTGGTAAACCTCCAGAGCCACCGGAACCACTAGGTGGAGGGCCACTAGACCCTCCAGATCCATAAGGAGGAAAGCCACCAGGTCCCCGAGGACCACTAGGACCTCCAAGACCATGAGGAGGAAAATTGCCAGATCCTCTGGGACCATCAGGTCCCCCAGGGGGAGGACCTCCATAAGGTGGTCCTCCCGCACCTCGTGGAGTATGTATAGGTATCCCTCCCATAGATGGCATGTAAGACCAGTTGGGTCACCCCCATTGCGTAAAAGTGCTACTAGGGTATGGAATTCTAGTATAAGGCATTCCTGTAGGATTAGATGGATGATTACCTACAGGTATTTGATAACCACAACCACTATAATACTGAATGGTAATAGGTTGTGCCCCCAAGGGCTGACCTAAACTAGATGGGGGATTTACCACATTAGTGTGGGTGGGAGGGACAAAAACTATAGATGTTTCTATGTTAGAGGTCTGCCCTTGACTAGGTACAACTCCGGTATCAGATAACATAGGTCATGCTGGGGGTTTCCCCTCGGCATTCAAAGGTATTGACGAAACAGGAATTGAAGGTTGGGCCCCAGATGCAAAAGACCTGGGAGGATTTGGAACAGACATAACACAAGAGGTGAGAGGGGTGGAAATTTGACCTGGGTTGTGGGTTGTTAATGGATGATCTATAATCGGTTCAATGGGTCTCATAGAATCAGCTAGTGAATGATATCCCACAAGAAGGGATGTGGAATGTACTGGTGTAGAGCCTAATAGGTTATCAATCTGCTTTTCTACCTCATGTGCATGGAGAATAGCAGCATGATATTGCCTGCATTATTCTTCACTCTCAGGAGAACTTACACGGGTTCCAAATGACGCAATGGCCTGTCCAATAGGTGTCTCCCAAAAAGGAGCATTAGGACCAAAGTCCAGACGGGTATCATCAACATGACCTTCAAAGGGAAAATGGAACGATGAATCTTCCTGGGAAGGCTGTTGAACCAAGGGAGGTGAGTGTGAATAATATGGTACTCCACTTTCCACCACCAGATTATCTCCCACTTGGGAGGTGGTAGCAGCTCCTTGGTTGATAGCTCAGCCAGTTTGTACAGTTCCTATCTAACCTAGGGTCTCGAAATCTAGAAAAAACACACCAAAAGACTTCCATACTCAAACTATAGGTCAAAACAAGCAGACTTAAAATGACAGGATGAGTTCAAAAGTCAGGTCTCTCACTAGGATTGTCAAGCAGGTGCCACTCGCGATATACCTCGAGGGTATGTGCATAGTAATCTCTCCGAATGTTGTTTTCAGTGTATGGCTCTAAACAAGATGGCCAAAGGGATTTTATTAGATAGATAAGGTACCTTAGTGGGGTCTCCTGATATACTCAAGGTACCTGAGAGCTCGAATCGGCAGTAGTACTATCTAATGCATAACCATACACAACGGGCCTTCTGATATAAAATCGAGTACGTGAAGTACCTTTCTATATACCTCAAGGGTACGTGAAAGGCCATTCGATATACCGATGGTATGTAGAAGAACTGCACGAGTCCCAGAATGTAATACTGACAAATAACAACATCTCCTATGTTTTACGATGCTTGAACACGTCTCTAACCTATCACTCAAGTTACTATGTAAATTTTAACCTACAACTACCATTAATTTTAACTTGTACGGTTAGGTGAATGCATGATGTTTTGACAGAAAAGTAAAACCATGCAATATGCTTGTGCAAATGTTCACTTTACCGTTCAGTATGCCTACTTACGGGAGGGAAGAGAGTGTTTTTCTTTTTGTTTCAAAACCAAAAATCATTCCAATCAACAATCATGAACATCAAATCAAAGACAAGCAAACACTTTTAAAAACCAAATTCTTCTTTTCGAAAGCAAATGAGAAGGGTGAGAATATCTTTTCCTAAAATAAAAACACCAAGCACACCTATATGCCAATGCACTCTAACTTTTCAAATTTCTCCAAAAACATAAGAAATCTAACTTAAAACTACCATTTTTTAATATTTTGATTGAGATAGTCCTATATGCATGAGAGACGAAAGATCATAAAGGTCCTGAAAGCTTTTAAAGCCAATCAGAAAACCAAAATCCAACGCTCAAATATGATGTCCTAATCTCAAGCAAAACTTTTCTTTTTTTAAGGAAAGAAAAAGAAGTTTACTATGCAAGCAAGAAATGAAATATAGAAGCTAATCTAGTGTTCTTCTTTCAGTATATGCAATGAAAAGAGAGTTCAATGAGCACCCTAACTTTCAGAAAACAAGAAATCCTTCTTGAAGCACAACCAACAACCAAGAAGTGGATGAACAATAAAAAAGACTAAATAAACTTTTGAAATTCCACTCAAATCAATCTTAAACCATCAAAGAAGTAAGCCACACACACCAGATTCAATAACACAGGCCTGAAAACAAAACTGAAAGCAATCAAAATTCCAAATTTTTGCAAAGAAAAATGAGGAAAAAGAGTTTTGGACTAATGCCTACCTGGCATCGCGCTTCGTAGGTGTTGACAGAGCATTTCCAAGACAACACCACTCCTTGCAAACAAGATATAGATGGTGGCACTGCTTACTGTTCACTGTGTTCAGGCGGTGGCACCACTCCTTGTACAAAGCATGGACGCAGTTCCCTGTAGATGGCCAAAAAAAAAAGATAACAATGGATCAGACCAGAAAAGACTAGATCAGGAAAATACTATCGAATTGAATGTGATAACAAAGCATAAAAGACCGAAATGACTCAGATCTGAACAGATCTGGAAATTTCAAACCCAAATAATGCAAGTCAGAAAGTAGATATGACTGAAAAGAGTTAAAGAAAATAGAGCCTGGATTTGGACAAGAGTTGCAGACTGAGGAAGATCAGAACAACTAAATACAAATCCCCAGTGGAGTCGCCAGATTTGTTAGCTGGAATATTTCACCTCCTGCGGCTAGCAAGGTGTTCCACTGGTATGAATGGTTTAGATCTAGAACAAATAGAGGACAGAGGTTGAAGACTCTCCCTAGATGCTATAGATATCTGGAATACAAGGCTTTGACAGTTCACCTGTGTACTTGTAAAAAATATTAACACGAAACGAATCAAAGCAACCAGAATATGATCTACTAATCTATGCTAGTGACTAAGGAATCTAGCAACATATATATGCGAAATCACAACAACAACATCATACGTGGGACAAAAATCAACTTTCATTAGAAATATAAAGAATTTTACAACCAAGCCTTAGTGTTGACATGCATCTCCATGAAACCAACTCTTCATCCCCAAAAGCTTCGACTCTATCTCTCTATGCTCTCTCCAATTGATCTTGGGCCAAGAATCAATCCGACAGCATAACAATACCTTCAATATTCTCTCCTCAACCATGGCTATGAGCTCATATTTATAGGGATTTAATGGATAGAGATGGTTGAGAAATTAGTGGGTGAGGTGTTCTCTAAGATCCTAGGATGAGGGATCTCGAGCTCAACCAACCCACAGTAGTAGGGATAAGGGATATCTCGAGGCTTATCATCTAGAAGCCTCGAGAAGCTTCTCTTTTTCCCTTTTTATCTAGGGTACCGCGCTTCACCTTCTATGACAAATCAGTTCTGGTAATAACCGCCTATGGACCAAGGGCAATGGGTGGTGGCACCACTTGTGGACAACTGATGAAAGGTGGTCCAAGCAGGGGTACCACTCCTAGATAAAGGGGCATGCGCAGTGCTGGGAATTTGTATGACAGATTGATAAAAAACCATTTAGTTTCCACTCCAGAAGCTGGGATTCAGGGCAAGTAGGTATGTCAAATGTCTTATCACATGATGGTGACAGGATTTTGGTATAACAGTGACCATCCATGCCTGCCGGGGATCAACAGATCCCCTCGTGAGCAGGTATCTTGTAATAAAGTATAAATTTAATTTTAGTTTTGATGGCTTATATCATTGTATAGTTATGTTTTTATGTACTAATATATGAGGCCATGAATATATATGTAGGTTAGAATACATATCCATGTCGGTGTCACTATCTCTCCACCGACTGCCCTTTTCCCACCATGTATTCTAGGTGTAGCCCTTGGCATACATGTCCCTTTCCCTGCATTCCTCCCCACCCCGTTCCATCCATCCCTTCCCTCCCATCCACCACCAAACTTGCATCCATCTCCCCCTTCTTCATCACAACCTTTTCTCACTCCCACTTGCCCCACCCATCCATCCAGCTCCCCCATCTTCATCACAACATTCGCTCACTCCCCCTCGCCCCACCCATCCACCCCTTGATCCCTTGAAGTTTCCCATGTTTCCACCCTCCCCCCTCTAACCACATTACACCATCCATCCACATTCACCCATCCCTCCACCCCATCCCATATCTCATCCCCCTCTCCCATATTCCCCCACCACCCTCGTTTCCTCTTCCAGGGTGGGTCGTTCCATTCTAAAGCCAGTTGAAATTTATCATCGTACATCACCATTTCGTTCACTCTAGTCTACACCCTCTCCCATCATGCCCCCTAGTGTTGTAGACAATGTCAATGTGGCTACATCCTCCGCTATGCCATCCACCCTAGCATCAGAGCAGGTTGTCCAGCCCACTGCTCCACCTTCCACCCCTAAGGACCAGTCAATTGCTCCACCTGCCTACCCCCAAGACCAGCCTATTGTGTTCATAGTGATATTGATTAGTTTATGAAAATATCATGCAATATTAACAAAAATTATCATAGGCAGTAAATTGTATGAGTTATCTTAATTTTTAAATGTTGAAGGGTGGCATTGCTAAGTGACTTGGGTCACAAAGGAGGGTATCCTACTCACCACTTACGATCTCATCTCAGGTGAGCTATTTAAAATATGAAAATGTAATTTTGATTTTTAAGTTGTGTTTTATACTTGTATAATTGCATGTAGGAGTTGAAATTTGATTGTTGTTGTTTCAGAGCCCAAGGGGAGGTGGTCGAAGTGGCCAGAAGAATTGAGCTTCCTTAGCTTGAAGAAGAGGAAACTCGATTTTGGAAGTGCACCTGGGAGCTCTGAGGGTGGGCAAGAGGATTCAGAGACCCTCCTATGTACACTAACCATGGTGTGGCATTTTGGCACAAGTTGCCATATTTTGTATAGGGAATGAGTTGCCATATTTTGTATACGGCACGAGTTGCCATTGTATAGACATTGAGAACAATGTTCCCTTTTTCACTACTACTGTATAGGATTGGAAATTTTTGTATATTAATATATCATTTTGTACTTCTTTATATTACTTTGCATTTTATTACAGATTTGCAGGCATTATGTCGAATGCAGTAGTAGTTTAAAATTGATGTGCTTGCAATACTTATTATTGACAAAGCAATAAAGTCTATATGTTCACAATAAAATGCATAAAATTTTTAACATTGTAGGTTAGTTAACAAAAAAATACACAAATGCATAAATGTGTACTATAACAATGCTAATTGAACTCTAACTCCTATAGAACCCTAACTCATATTGAACCAACATACTAACACCTACAGTCTTATTCATTGTCCAAATTGCAATAGAAAGCACTTGTTTTCCTTTGGTATTTACATAGTAATTATTGTCTTATTTTGCAAGCTAGAAATTGATATTGTAATGATGTTCTCTTACCATTTGATTGACTGGAAATTTCATAGTATTGATGAGTTGAGAATCATATTGAACATGAATGTTGTTGGCTTGCATTTGTTACATCTACTTGGCAAACATTGATTTTGATAAATTTGGCAATTCATATCATTTGAATACAAAGTTGACATTGCTTACTCTCATTGAAATATACATACATATTTGTTATGCTATTGTTGACCACTTGCAATTTTAACAATCTATTGTACTAGTTTCAATTTTAATGATTTAAAGGTTAGCATGCATAACCTAGGGTTTAGAATCAATGAGGAAACTCTAACCCTAACAGAAGTTTAAAGGTTAGCATGCATAACCTAGGCTTTATAATAAATGAGGAAACCCTGACCCAAATGGTGTTTTGGGGTTAGCATGCATAACCTAGGGTTTAGAATCAATGATGAAACACTAAACCTAGGAGGGAAACCCTAACACCATGCCTAACACCAACCCTACCTAACCATATCTTGTGGCCTCTTATAAAGTACCTTTTTGTTTGTGTATCAGCATGCCTAGGATTGTAGTCATAAGTCACATATTCTTTATAGACTAATCAAATGAAATACTTCAAAGCTTAATCATGGATTACTTCATATAAGCCAAGGTCATAGCTTCATGAGCACTCCTTTTATAAACCATAGTGAAATAAGTAAAACATAGCTCATGTTCATCTTACATGTGTTTTGGACTTTCCTTATCCATATCAATAGGCCTTCTACTCCATTTTCTAACCTTTACTAACCCTAGCACTATCTATCAAAATATACTATGATACTACCTATTAGGCACCCATAAGACACACCTAAACCATTCTATTCTATCCTAACCCTTGCTAAAACCCTTGCCCTAGACTCCTACCTTTCCCTCTCTCTAAATCAAGGCTTATTATTACTTTCATTTCCACACTAATTAGACTCCCATGGATCTCCCTAACTATAATATCCATTTTGGGAAGCCCTAGAAAACCACTAACTCATCCTAAGCTACCCTAACTTCTTCACTGTAATATCCTATTAAGGGCATCCCTAATAGCCTTCTTACCCACCTATCATAGCCTAAGTTCACTTCCTTGCCTTCCTATCTTACCCACTCACTGACGCATCACCTCAAATTTGTCCATAACCCAATTTAAAGTGGCAAAAAGACACCCTAAAGGGACTGTAAATAAACAATCATTCCCAACCATACTTAAACAAATTGGACAGTGATATATAAACATCCATAACTTGGAAAAATACTATAAAAGGCATTGAATTGCTTTCAATTCATTGTGTCATCAAAAGCCAAGTGAATATACTTGTTATCATTCCTACTTGACTGGAAATTACATCTTGGACTATCATAAGACATTTTACTTGACTCGAAATTTGATTTGATTTAAGCGTCCCATTGTCTTGGAAACTTGGCACTTATAAAATTGTTTATCACTGATGTTTACTTAAAAAGAGTGTACCTTTCTCTTGACAAGATAAAAAGTGAAATATAGGACTATCATAATGCTAAATGCTTAGCTGGAAATACTTTTGGTTTGACAGTACCTTTCACTAATTCAAAGTGCCATTTCAACTCTTTTTTATCATTAGTACTTGCATTTGGGGATTGTACACTTGGAAATATGGAAATTAGTGTTTTGGAGAGTCATAATAATTTTGACTTGGCTAGAAATCATTCTTAGTTTGACAGTCCTATCTTCATGAAAAGTGGATTGATTGGGGTCTATGTCAATGTATATTGGTTGCAAAATAGGTTCACTTTGTACGATATGATGATAACGTCCCATCAACACCACTAACATGCTTCAAGCACATGCATAATTGAAATGAAAACGTCCCATAAAAATTGTTCTTCCTTGACAAATATAAAATTAAACAAGTTCATGAACATGTGTCTTCTATAATGATCTATTGAGCACTTGCAATTTTAACAACCTATTGTACTTGTTGAAATTTTAATGATTTAAGGGTTAGCATGCATAATCTAAGGTTTAGAATAAACGAGGAAACCCTAACCCTAACTTAATATCCTAAACCCTAACCATAGAATCAACTCGAGTTTAAAGGTTAGCATGCATAACCTAGGATTTATAATCAATGAGGAAACCCTGATAGGTAATATCCTATTTAGAGCAGCCCTAATAGCCTTATTACCCACCTATCATAGCCTAAGGTCACTTCCTTGCCTTCCTATCTTACCCACTCACTTCCTATCTTGTCATCCATATTCATCCTTCCTTTGGTAGCGACATATTCTCTTTGGGTGTACAATCATGGTTTGAAGTGTAATTTTGGCTAGCAAGTTCCTTTTATTTCATAGGATTTTCCTTAGTCATCATCTTGATGGCCTACACAAGTGCATGATGACCTATCCAAAGGTTTGCACTTAGGATATCTAATGAAATAAACACCATTAAAGTTTACTTAACAATTTCAACCCAAAATTATCTCAAATTAGCATGCATAACCAATGCTAGAATCTACCCAATCATAAAGATAATATAAGCTAAAACTCAAATCTCCAAGTACACAATATTTGGACAACTGAAACAATTCTTATGTATATGTATATATATGATATGTATGTATATATATATTGAAACCATAAGTGAAGCTATCCCCAAACTATCATTGTTTTCCTCGTTAGGGTTTATAAACCCTAATCATCTTTCATCATAGAAGCACATGGAATTTCAGGAAAGTCTAGCACCAGTTTTGACATCAACATGTCTATCCTAGGATGATTCCTCAAACCCTAGGTATTTGACTATTGCATCAACACAAGCACCAAGACCTCCATGTAAAATCAACTAAACTTAAAAAAATATTCTTCTACGCAAGGAATCAAAAGAAGCTCAATACTTATCAAGTTAAGTTTTCAATGGTCTTTCCCTAACCTCCATGTATCACACACGAACAAGACTGCAATATCACCAATGACATTAGCACTTTTCTTTGTATCTTCTACAAGGTTGGAACCCTAATTCTACCTCCTTTGCATTCACAGCAAGAGCTATATATTCTGCAAGACAACCATCAATTCATCTAGTATTATATCTCCTTCTCCAAGGTTTACTTACATATATAAACCCTATTGTCCTCATGCATATCCAATTTTCCTCATGCAATGCATTCCTCCTCTAGCTGTGTACCACATCTTCTTTTTCCCAATGCTCCTCGAGATATGTGCCAGAGTTGGTTACAATGCTCCAATGCTTATCCTCAATATGTGTGCCAAGGTGGTTACTATGCTCATTTGCTTCTCCTCAACATGTGTGAAGGTCGTCACTATGGTCCAATATTTCACTTATCTTCATCCTAATATCACAAGGAAACCCAACAAAATAAACCCTAGTCCAAGTGTGCGTTAACACCATGAAGATACATCCCTTAGGGAACTCTTTCCAAGCATATAACATATCCAGAACCTCTTATTACAACAAATTACAACATTAATAAATCTACTCAGAAAAACCCTAGTTTACGAAACTGAATCACATTGAAGTCAATGGGCAATGAAAATGCGGTGGAGAGGGCCCACTAAAGGTAATAGAATTCTAGGAGACCAACGGAGTCGACGGCTCATTGATCTGACCTCCTGTTGCTGAGTTATGTCGAGTTCGAAGTCACGTGAAAATGTCGTTTAGGGACACTTGGTCACTCACGGTTCGAGAGAGAAACACCAAATGGAGAAGAAAGATTGCATGTCATTGGCTCCAACAGGTGTGTATGGCTAATGCCGATATGGGAACACCACCAAGACTGGCACGGTGGAGGGTTTTGTAGAGTTGACCCACCAATGCGAGAGTTGCATTGAAGGAAACTGAGCAAAACCCTAGTTTACAAAACTGAAGCACATTGAAGTCATTAGGCCATGCAAACATAGTGGAGAGGGCCCACTAGAGGTAATGGCATGCCAGGAGACCCACAGAGTCAATGAATCGTCGATCTAATCTCCGGTTGCTGAGTTATGTCGAGTTGCAAGTCGCATGAAAATTTTGATCAAGGACACTTGGTCACTCTCGGTCCAGAATGATAGAGTAATTGTTGGGCATGGTAAAAGCATGATTAAAAGGTTGAAGAAGGACTTGGGAAGTCAATTTTATATGAATGCTTTGGGTCATACTCCATAGTGAGCAAGTCCAACTCTGATATCTATGGAATGTGATTTTCCTTCCATCGATGTGGAAGGAAGTATACTATCTCATATCTCTACCGCCACCTATGTCATGATTGGAACACTTAATATGCAAGAAATCAAGGAACTATATTTATCCAAAAATCATACAATAAATGTTACTTGGAAAGACATAATCCGAGTTATCCCAGAAGACTTAACATGGGTGTATTTAGCTATGGTATATGATAGAAATTGTATCTATTAAACATGAACGAATATTGGACCTTTCTCTGTGTTATACCTTCTGCTTTCACATTCAATTATAATTATTGACTCAAATAGAAGAAGGATAAAAAATTACTAGAATAGTAATTAAAATTTAGAGATGAAAGCATAATGAATAAGTCAAATACACTTACTCACATGCTTAAGCCTCTTGCACAACTCACCATAGAAAGTTGATCGAGGATCCGATGGACGAATCGTCGGTTCTATTGGGATCGTGGCACGGGATTATGGCCAGGGTGGCCTCCCACTCGGCTCCGCACAACTCGGGGATGCCTCTAGGCCATATTTTGAAAACTAGGGTTTTCCCCAAGTGGAGTGTAAGCGTAATTACCCAATATCATTCAATATAGCCATCTGGATCCTCTTCATTTCTAATTTCCTTCATCAATATCTCATTATATGAATGAGGAAAGAAGTAATGTACCTTGGTTGACATTGTCTGTAGATGGATTTTCATGCTAACAACCAAGTTTGTGAAGTGATAGACCACAGAACCTGGTCTGTAATCTACAAATACATGCCCACTAGCTCTTCTTGATTTATCATCTAGTGTAAGATATTTACCCTTAACCACCATCGAGCCAATAGGAAATTCATTTCCTTCATCATCAATCAATGATCCATTTAGTATTTCCTTACCTTGAATGCATCATGTCAACCAATAATCCGTGCCCCATTCATTGCCTTTCGGGGCAACAACTGCATATATGTGTCTTGGTTGTACAAGATGTGAGATATGGTCATAGTCTATAGAAATTGTTGACTGGCCCTCCTCTAAGTGGGTTGTTTCATTGACTACATGTGGGTCTATAGCAAGTGACACATGATCCCAATCATTAACCCAATCCATGCATTTTCATTCATCCCATTCACCAGTGCTACAAGGGCTACAAAAGAAAGCAATTTTCTGTGTCCATATTTCAAATAGGGGGTTGTTTGAGCTTCGAACTGAATGAAATCCACATGTTCCTGTTACTGTGCTGCAACTATAGGAACATGATCGATCTATGTAAACCACATGCCAAAAATTCCTGACCGACCTTCTTACCCCTGTTGATGTATGTTGCACTTTAGTTCGGTCTGACATTGTTGCAAAGCACCATTGAACTATGGATTCTGCATCTTTGATATGGGGTTTCTGCTAAACCTCATCTCCTCCTTTCATAGTGCGATCTTGATGCATGCAACGGCCCCGTCATGCTCACCTTTTTCATGCCTGGTCTCAAAGTAGTTCCATAAGTGCGGCACATTATAACTCTTATGTAACATACTCATCCATTGGAAGACTCGAGAATTTTTTGACTGGCCTGCACAACCATCTGACCATATCCAATGTTGATCCATCTGTATATCTCCCTCCTTTAGCTGATCATAGAAAATTCAAAAAAGTGTTGCACATAATTCAGATCATGGCATCTATCATCACTTATGTAAAAGTTTTTCTCCTTCTGTATTATCCTGTTGTTAAGGTTGATCTCAAGGCCATGCCTATATGTAGAATGTACCATGATGCTGACTTGGTCGGAATGGTAGTATTGACTCTGAATTTCATTTTGTGGCTGAAGGGTGTAGTTTTTTGCAAAATCCACAATTAACAATATGGTCCTAATGGGAAAGTTGTCCCTGCATTTTTTGTACTACTCATCCTTCCATCGCGCTACATTCCCATGTTGAACATACTGCTTGGTTTTCTTGTAGAACTCCATCAAAAAATCACATACCTGTACCTATTGCCATGAAAAACAAGGGTCGTATTAGAATGTGACCTTTAAAGAATATATATGTAGAAACTGAACATGAAAGAGGAAATACATGCAATAATCATTTGTACTTGTGACTTCACCAATGCAATCTTTTTACTTTCCTTCGCACTATCTGATTGATAGGTTACGTACTTGAAGCTCTGCATCTCCACACTCATATTGCCAAATTGATTCTCATCGCTTCCATGAATGCAATGGTTCAAAAGAGGAAACCCACTGCACCTCGAACAATTTCCATATAGACATGATTTTCCATAGTATTTTTGTCTTTCATGCCTAGGACACATGATGCTAATGATAAAATATCTCAATGCATTCAATGGTATTACGGATTCATTGCATCCCCGCTCAAGGTTAGTGTGTAAATCACAAAATATATGTTTATACGTGTCATAAAAATATTCATATTCTACATGGTATCTACAACAACATGTATTTCGATCAATGCATATATGAACGTACCATGGTTTAAATTTCTCAAAGGACCTTTGGCTCAGGTTCAATTGTGTGTTCTCATTCCTGAATCTCTCATAGAGTTCAGTCTGTGTTGTGTCAAGGAAGTGTTTGACTTGGGGTTCACGTTCAGTAGAACCTTTTCTCATCTGTAGCACATCTCTTTGATTAGATGAAGGTATGGTATGATCATGCCAAAAATTTTGTACTAAGTCCTTAACAACATCAATTAGCTTCATATCTCGATGAGGAAACCTACCGGAAAAATCCCAACAATCTTTTCCACTTGGAGTCTGCAGATTCTCTCTTATAATAGAGTACTTCAAAAAACTTTTTCTATTTAATTTAAGTATCTAAGAAATGTGTGAAAGGAGGCGACGTTGCCGAGTGGACTTGATTACAATTGATTCTGATAACACATGATGAGCCGCAGAAAGATCTTTAGTACAAGACGTCTTCCCAATCGTATTAAAAGAAGATTGGAGATTTCTAACAATATGATTGTTAGCCTATGAACTTCTAACCATCTTTATGCCCAGAATTCTCCTAACAACAATTAAACAATTTGACATTAACAAACATAGTAATAATTGACATTTACCTGCATCGCCTTTGGATTCAAAATATTCCTTCATTAATCTGCTACATTGCCAATCGATAGTGCATTTGGGAAACTTACCTTCAAGGCCTGACATACAAATTTCATCCACATGGATACGTCTAAGAGTCCTTTTTCTTGCAGTAGACAGTCGAGGTAGGGAAGGTGGACATGAGATCAGATCATAAGGCTTCTTTGTTGTGGTGCTTCATTCACATGTCAGTCCATATTGGGAGTGTGCTCGACATGGTTGTGGTATTCTTGGAGAGATTGCAAATTAATAATTGCTCCTAGGTCCAATGCTTCATACTCAGCATTTCTCAATATACCTATGTCTTTAAGAGATTCAACATGGCTCGTTGATGGATTGTTGGTCGTTGATGGATTGTTGGTTGGAGACTGTGTTGATGTTGGAACTTGAGTTGGGTCCGTTGGACACAACCGCTTCACCCATGGTTATGAAGTAGAGGTTTTTATGTCATCAACTCAGTTAGGATCGGTCGCAGTACCAGTGGACATGTCTGGACCATGTCTCACTCTCTCCATTGCCAACCTGGCCTTTTCTCTTACCTCATTTTCCTTTTCAATGGGCATATTCCTTCTAGTTTTTCTTGCTATGTTACGTGAGTTTCCCATCTCCAAAACTTTCTTTATCAAAACTACGAGGTCTACCCCTACATAATAAGCAACAAATAAGGTATCAGTTCCATTATACAAGAAACATGATGCGTTCCAACATAATTAACTAAATTACAGATATGTTAGTATGGTAATTATTAGCATTGATACATAAACGATGATTAAAGGTTTCACTTTATGTTTGAACCAAAGTTTCATTTCTATACTCTATTTGAGTCAAGTAAAGAGAGTCAATTTTGCAGGTATTACAACTATAGGATTATGACTTCCTTTGTGTTCAAAAAGTATTGGAAGTCAAAAGAATATGAGTGAAATATTCTTCATTTCCAACACCTTCAAACGAGATGACATTACACGTAATATGCCACATTAGTTGTGAGGGAAGACACAAGTTGGTGTTTGGATCTCTTGGGAATAAATTGAATAAATTACACTCATTAAGTTACAAGTTAACTATTAAGAGAATAAATTGACTAATTGCACAATGAGGAGGTTGCAAATCCCTTAAAAAAAGGAGAAATCATTGAGGTAGAGGCATCCCTGTCAAGCTCAAAGGCATGCTATGATAAATCTAGCATGAAGAGGAGAGCGTGGACAAGTTGGTGAATTGTTCAATATGAACCCTCTCCCATGAATGCTTCCAGGGTTTTTATAAAAATTGAAGAGTCTCAATAGAGAACCTCATCTATGCCATCCTTGTAGGAAATAAAAATATATTCATGTGCAAATGATTATTGTTATACATTGCATACTTCATCTTGTATAGAGAATATGGAAAAATTGGTGAACTATTCAATATGGACCCTCTACCATGATTACTTCAAAGGTTTTTTTTTAAATTGAAGAGTCTCAATAAATAACATCATCTATGCCATCATTGTGTGAAATCAAAATATATTCATGTGCAAATGTAAATTAGTTAACATTGCATACTTCATCTTGTATGGAGAATCTGGGACTTGTTTAGATGTGAAGTTGGGATTTATTCTTGTGAAATTAAATGTTGTCTATGAGAGAGATATTTTTGTAGGAATATCATAAAACATAAATCAATGAAATGATCTGAAAGTTGTGAATTAAAACAATTATTTACAATTCAGCATACCTATTCAAAATGATCTCTTCTTGCAATGAAAACTTGTAGTTTGAATCTTTCCACTAACTTCCAATACCACTAAATATGTTTGTTAGATTCCAAGAGTGAACTTCTATCCAATAGATCAAAGAGTGGTGATGGAGCGTGAGACAAATTTCAAAGTTCAGGAGCACAAAACGCACGAACAACTATAGAAAACCTCGTGAAAATTGGTAGCAATCCCGGGAATCCAGATCTCTATTTTTTTAACTAATAACAGGTGTGCACACACGCATGCGTTAATAAGACCGCGTGTTCTCTTTTATGCGCACGCATAATTAGACATGCGTGCGCTTATGCCTAACATTTAGAGCATTTACTCACTAACGTTTATCTCATTTAATGACTAACGTTCTTCAACAACGGCTTCATATTCACACATTTTTTAATATTTTTACAATATAGTCTTCACCACTAATTTCATCCTTATCATTCATCATCATCATAGTCGTGGTCATCATCATCATTCCATTGAAAATGCTTGAAAATAAAATCAAAGCAAAGTTTCAACTAAACCTATCATCATCGTCATTGTTCCTCAACATCATCATCATCATCATCACTGTCATTGTTCATCATCATTGTCATCACCTTCATCCTCATCATCATCATCATAATCATCCTCATCCTCCTCCTCCTCCTCATCATCATAGTCATCATCCTCATCATCATCACCGTGGTCATCATAATCATTCCTTTGAAAATGCTTGAAAATAAAATCAAAGAAAATTTTCAACTAAACCTATCATCATCATCATCATCACCATCAATGTTCATCATCATTTTCATCATCATCATCATCATCATCATCATCATCATCCTCAAAATCATCATCATAGTCATCATCCTCATCACCATCATTGTCATCATCCTCATCATCACCATCACCAACATTGTTCATCATCATCGCCATCATCATCATCATCATCATCCTCATCATCATCATCATCATCATCCTCATCCTCATCGTCATCATCATAGTCATCCTCCTCCTCCTCCTCCTCATCATCATCCTCGTCATCATCATCATCATCATCCTCATCCTCATCCTCATCATTTTCATCATCATTATCATCACCATCATAATCATCATCATTGTAATCATTGTAATCATCATCATAATCATCATCATCATAGTCATACTACTCGTGATCATAATCATACTCATCGTCATCATCATCATCACCATCGATGTTCATCATCATTGTCATCGTCGTCGTCGTCATCATCATCGTCGTCGTCATCCTCATCCTTGTCATCATCATCATAGTAATCATTCTCATCATCCTCATCATCACCATCACCAACATTGTTCACCGTTATTGTCATCATCATCATGCTCATCCTCATCCTCATCCTCATCATCATCATCATAGTCATCCTCCTCCTCATCATCCTTGTCATCATCATCATCATCATCATCATCATCATCATCATCATCATAGTCATCATCCTCCTCCTCCTCCTCCTCTTCCTCATCATCCCCCTCATCATCAATGTTGTTCATCATCATCGTCATGGTCATCATCATCATTCCTTTGAAAATGCTTGAAAATAAAATCAAATCAAAGTTTCAACTAAACCTATCATCATCATAGTCATCATCATCCTCATCATCATTGTCATCATCGTCGTCATCATCATCATCACCATCATTGTTCATCATCTTTGTCATCATCATCATCCTCATCCTCATCATCATCCTCATCCTCCTCATCATCATCATAGTCATTATCATCATTGTAATCATCCTCATCATGACCATCACCAACATTGTTCATCATCATCATCATCATCATCATCATCATCCTCATCATCCTCATCCTCATCCTCCTCATCCTCCTCATCCTCATCCTCATCCTCATCATCATAGTCATCCTCCTCCTCCTCCTCATCATCATCATCACCATCATCCTCATCCTCATCATCGTTATCATCATCATCGTTATCATCACCATCATAGTCATCATCATCCTCATCATCATAATCATCGTCATCATAGTCATACTACTCGTGATCATCATCATCATCATCGTCGTCATCGTCATCATCATCATCATCATCACCATCATTGTTCATCGTTATAGCCATCATCCTCCTCCTCTTCATGATCATCGCCGTCATCAACATCATCATCCTCATCATCGTAATTATCATCATCATCATCATAATTCGTCATCATAGTCATAGTCATCGTGATCATCATCATCATCATCAACATCCTCATCGTCATCATCATCATCATTACCATCATTGTTCATCATCACCATGATCATCATCATCGTCGTCATCATCATCATCATCATCCTCATCCTTATCATCAAAGTCATCATCATCAATTTCATCCTCCTCCTCCTCATCATCATCATTGTTCATCGTCATCATTCCATTGCAAATGCTTGAAAAGAAAATCAAAGCAATGTTTCAACTAAACATATCATCATCATCATCATCATCATCATCATTTGTTCCTCATCATCATCGTCATCATCCTCATCCTCATCCTCCTCCTCCTCCTCCTCCTCCTCCTCCTCCTCCTAATCATCACCATCATTGTTCATCATAATTGTCATCATCATCATCATCATCATCATCATCCTCATCCTCATCATCATCATCATAGTCATCATCCTCATCATCATCATCCTCATCCTCATCATCATCATCATCCTCGCCCTCATAATCATCATCACCATCATTGTTCATCATCATCATCGTCATCCTCCTCCTCCTCCTCATCCTCATCATCATAGTCATCATCCTCATCATCCTCAACATTGTCATCATCCTCCTCCTCCTCATCATCATTGTTCATCATCATCATTCCATTGCAAATGCTTGAAAATAAAATCAAAGCAAAGTTTCAACTAAACCTATCATCATCATCATCATTGTTCCTCATCATCGTCGTCATCATCATCATCCTTGTCCTCATCATCATCATCGTCATCATCACCATCAATGTCATCCTATCATTCATCATCATCATCCCCATCCTCATCCTCATCATCACCATAGTCATCATTCTCATCATCATCATTGAAATCATCCTTATCATCATCACCATCATCATCATCATTGTTCCTCATCATCATCAACATTGTCATCATCCTCATCATCATCATCATCATCATCACCATCATTTTCATCATCATAGTCATCATCCTCCTCCTCCTCATCATCATCGTCGTCATCAACATCATCATCATTATCATCACAATCATCATCATCATCATCATAATCACTATCATCATAGTCATAGTCATCGTGATCATCATCCTCATCATCATCATCATCATCATCATCACCATGATTATTCATCATCATAGTCATCATCGTCCCCCTCCTCCTCCTCCTCATCATCGTCATCAACATCATCATCCTCATCATTGAATCATCATCATCATCATCATAATCATCATCATCATATTCATAGTCATCATGATTCTCATCAAAACAAAATCAAACCAAAGTTTTTACTTAACAAATGGGCGCGTGCATCTTTAACACATGCGCACAAACTAGCGCGATTGTGCTTCTAGTGTGTGCGTGTTATGTTTTAAACTACCTGCATGCATGATTTAAATTTAGAATGTTGGCAGGCACCTTTTTTCCAACCTAGGTGGTGGCTCACTTGGCTGCTTTGGTTTTAGGTTCGGGTTTCCAAACCAAGTGGTTTAGACTATCTTATGACATAAAACATGTTTTGTACCACTTCTCCTATTTCGTGCATGATTTTTCATATGGCACGCTTGTCCACTGCTAATGAAAATTCACACACTTGTGTAACTCTGTTTGTAGATTCTGAATATGTAATTTTTATTTAAATCTATTATCTTTTTCTATTTTTTATTTAATTTTAAATGGACTAACGTCAATCTAACATGCAAGGTCGGCTATTTTCTTCGGCTATAAGTTTTGATTCGCTAACATATTTAGAAAACGGAAAAGAACCCGCACACGAAGACACAAAAACCTACATCCTAAAAAAAAATATCATTCATTGACTATGTTAAGACCAAGATGTGGTCGACCAACTCTCCACCTTGTTTTTTTAGGGCGTCACTGACTTCCTTAATTTGAAAATATATATATATATATATATATATATATATATAACATAAATAAATATGGAAAAATAACACTGCACTAGACACACCTGTTATGTACAACTCTATATAGTTTTTTTCACAAAATTCCACCATTTGCATACCAAATGAGTGGACCAACGCAAACATATTCATTATTTTTTGGGAAAAAAATAACATACCAACCTTAGAAGAACCTCGTTTTTCGGGATTTATACTTAGTTTCCATAAATAAAAGTTATATATTCCGGAAGGTAATCCGATTGTCCACGTTTCATATTCGTACGCCATATTCCAAAAATTTGTGTAGGTACCTCTAATATTTTATTTTGACATTCATATTTCTGTTTTTCCAAAATTCCATTGCAACGAACGCGTCATAAGTGACCAGCTATAGCTTGCACCAGCCCATTACCAAAGTACTCATACAGTTAAACCATCCCAAAAATCACTACACATACATAATTGAGAGCCCATTATACAACAAATAAGCTTTTCTTAGTCCGAACCATAAACAAAGAGTCATCAAGTTGGATGGCATTGGGTGGAATATCATCATGGGGTTGGAACCCAACCTATACCAATAATATTTCCAATAAAAAACTAATCCTTTTTCCACTTCATCACATCTACTTTTCTTCCCATTTTTTTCCCTTTCGGCGTTTTATTGCACCTTCTGGAGAAAGTGCTAGTTGTTGTAACACCCTAGTTTTGACCCCGTTTGCATTAAAAATGTATATGATGTATTTATTGTAATTAATTGTGGTGTGGAGCTAAAGGAAAAATCCCCACCACCGATTTATCGTTTTATGATTAGGCCATTAAAATCATTTCCGAAGGTATATTTCATGCTAGCTGGCACAATATAATTTTAACATCATGTAAATATGTAATTTAATTAAAAACCCCAACTAGCTATGTCTATGCAACAAATAATGAGATGGGGGCATGATTTTCCTAAGGATAAGGAGGGGGGAATATTTAACTTTTGGGGCCAATGGGGAAAAGACAAATGTCAATGGGAGAACCCATCAAACAGTCAACTACCTTTCTTGTCTCATTCACCCAATCATTTAATTCTTCCAAAATATGGTTGAGTTACTTAATGCATGTGAATGGGGAAGAGTATGGCAATCATAAATTCGAATTGAAGAAGTCATCAGATTTTGGAAAACGTTTTTTCTGACTTGTGGGGCAAGTAAATGCTTGGGAATGCATGCCCAAGCCACGAATTACCCATTACTTCCATTTTCCTCACCCATTCTACTTCATGTTGGCTTCCTTCATGCAGCTAAAGTTTCCTGTGTGTTATTCATTCACGTTTTTGCTCTTTTTCCTCATTTTTTGTATGCCCAGAAATTCGTTTTGGTGTTGTTCAGTAAGTGGGAAAATAAGATTACTTTTTTCTTACATTTTCATGGATTTTTCAATGGTTGGGAACCGTTTTCACCTTGCTGAGTAGCCAAGAAGCTAGATTCACGTTTTTGGGATTTATGGTAGTCGTTTTGGCTCCTGTATTGCCATAGTCACCTACATAAATAAAAAACACGAATTGGGTTTTTGCAGAGGTCGATGTTGGCCCTAGGAAGTCATTAAATGATTGGTTTAATCATATTTCTCTCCCTGGTGTTTTCTCCATTTGCAAATCCATTTTGGGTTTCCCAACATTTTTACAAGGGCCAACAATTGGTATTTTTCTGTATGTGCACTCTTTCCTTGGTTTGAGTTGTTATTCTCTTTGATTTGGTCTAAATCAGTTAATAGTGGAAGAGGTAATTTGCCTGATAAATCTAGTGCATGAGGAACCTCACTGAGAGATCTTGAGGGCTGATTATGCCTTACTTCACATCGTGAATAACACTGGAAGGCAATGCAGAGCCTAAGGGACTGTATAGTAGAGAAGGGGATGATTCCTTGTGTTGGGTGTGTATGTGTTAGGAAAGCCAAGTCAGATCTTGTGTAGGTGTCCATAGTTCTATGGTTGAGCTCACTAGTTTAGCAACAAGCCTTTCCATCCCCTTAGCAATCTGATAAACCCAAACATAGCTTTGGCTTAACTAAGTTTTGACATATCTTTGGCTATGTGTGAGCCATCTAGTTTCATTTTCCTTGGAGAAATCATTCCCATCTCGGGGGTGGGGGTGTTGTTGAGAGATTAAGAAGCGCATTGGCCTATGGTTGGGTGAAATGTTGCAGCGGCATAGCTGGTTGCGGGAAGCTTCATTTGAAGATAATTATTCCTGTGTAATCACCCATGCAACTGTATTGTTTATATGAATTATGATGAACATGTTAAAATTTGTTGACTGCTTGAGTTAAATGTAATTTGCTTCCGCTGAATGATAATTCGTATGCATATGTGTATCTGGAGTTCAATGCATTTTATTTTATGCTTTATGGGGCTAAATGCCCAGGTAGATATAGTATTATGGTAGCGTCCTCTTTGCCGATAGGAGGGTGAGGAACATTATAGTTGTATTCAATATAGATTGTGCCTCATTAATATGCTCTTTTCCATATTGGTGGATATTTGTTGTAGCTTGAAGAGTCCGTAATAGTGAATGCTATATTGATCAATTAAAAGTTCATTATAATCCTTCCATAAGAATATGTAAAATCTATATTTTCTTGCAGTCCATTGATACCAATCAAATGGTTTATCATCCATATAAGTTGATTTTATGTGAATTTGTTCATGTATAACAATGAGATGCAAAAAAAATGTCTTTCCAAACTAATTAACTAATTAACTCAAGTTTAAATGTAAATAAACTTTCTTCGAATTTTAAAAAGTTATCATATAGATTTATCATGATAATGTTGCTATCTTGTAATACAAACCATAAGAAATGCTTTACTTCAAGCTAAGTGATGAAAGTACATACATAGTTAGAAATTAGAATGCTTAAAATGCAACTATTAGGGGCCTTTAAATTCCTTAAAACATCCAGTACTATTAGGCACCTTCCAACTCTTTAAAACTATTCTTACTTACTAGTTGTATGAAAAACTGAATACTTACCTATAAGTTTCCATAATTGAACATAAATAATAAAAATATATATTTTAAAATAATCAATTATTTACTTAATAAACTTACCTTAATTTTTACAATTTTATTTGTATTATTTAATTAAAAATATAAATTAATATATTTAAAATTAATTAATTAATTTAATAGTAATTGTTAATTTATATTTAAATTCAATCAAAACATGATTAAAACAAACATATAAATTCTTCAACCAACTCTAATTTGTAACTTAAAAGCATAGTCACCTAAGATATCTTCAGTTTTATATTAGAATTACTAATATTCTAAGTAGTGATATAAAACTTGAAGATAAGGAACTTTGTGAAAATCCTTTTTATTTAATGAAATTGTAGATGTATAAAATATATAACAAAGGCTTGTTAATTTAGTAAAAATGTTTTTTCTTTATAAAACAAACACTCATATGCAGAAGTTCAGTTTTTTATGTTTCCTGCAGGGATTTCGCAGTGCCTAGCGTCGCCTCGACATTGTTCTTTATCATTTCATTTTATACAGGTCTGTAATAGAGCTATATTAACGATAAAATCTATGGATATGCGCTTTCTGGTTTGATTTCGTACTATTCACTTATGTAAATCCATAAACAATATATAAAATCAATTTCATAAGTCTTGTTTCACTTCATTGTAACAGTGAATGCTTTGCAAGCAATATTCATGTTACAAGTTACAACAATGTTCGACATTAATTTTACAATCAGAAGCATAAACTAAATGCTGGTGAAAGAGTAACTTATTTCGTATTTGCAGATATAATATCCGGTATTCTGTTTCTATATTCGATGTGCCGGTTGGTATGACTCCAAGGAAGATTTGCTCATTCCTATTCTTAGATTGACATGGTCAAATCTAAAGTGCTGATTACAGGTGGTTTATGGGTATTAGTATTTTCTTGCTGCAAAAAGTCTTTGGCTCTGGCTTGTTTTCTTTGGAAGTGGCAAGTTTCAGTGACTCAGTCTCCTTTTCTTGATACTTAGAGAACAATGAAAGCGATAAGCTACTGTCAACTTCTTCCTCGGACCATGACCGATCCTGATCATTACCATGTTTTAACATCAATCGTAGGTTGGGTTCCTTCATTTTATTCTTTCTCTCGGGTCAAATATAGTCTAATTCTGGAATTTCCAAAGTCAGTTTTTCTTTTTCTGCAACAGTTGTTCTCCTCTTTGTAGCTGGAAACTCAAGAAATACTATTGTCAGAACCGAGAACTGAGAACCATGTATGGTTTAAGGAGTAAAAGGCCAAGCAACAACTATATCAGTCACCCCTTAACCATTGACTATGTTGTTGTTGCTCCATTGGCATGGTATTTATATACCCTTCCTGGTTAACCCTCACAATCAATATCAGATAAACATAAGAGGAGAGGATATTCTATTCTACACACAACATACTACACTTGCTTGAGCAAGTATACTCACTCTGCAACCTCTGAACGAAAACAAACAAGAGAATAAAAAGTATACAAACATTAAAATAATGTCTATAATGTTTGCATCGTTATCATAGGGGATACCTGAAGCTGCAATGGAAGACTTTCCTTCTCAAGATCGATTGTTATAGGTTCATTGCACACTTAACAGGTGCTAGTTGCAAGTTCTTGTCACTTAAGCCAATAAAGGGTGTCTCGAGTCTTCCATGTCCTAAATTAGTGGAATCCACAGTGGCTTCTAGGCCGTGCTTCCATCTACTCCAATTAATTTCAACTTGTCTTATATGTTTTGTT
Organism: Pseudotsuga menziesii; assembly: GCA_001517045.1. NCBI lineage: Eukaryota > Viridiplantae > Streptophyta > Pinopsida > Pinales > Pinaceae > Pseudotsuga > Pseudotsuga menziesii. Next base: position 171,100 of record LPNX010162991.1, on the reverse strand, counting down.
GGTTGATTAGAAATATTTTTAAGGTCTCCTGTAAAATCAGGCCTGAAGTAATCTTCCTCAGGAAGATTGCACATTCTATATTTCACTTCTTCCTGTTTTTTACCCCATTGCACTAAAAGATGAGGATATATATAAGTACTTCCTAACAATTCCGATTTGTTATCCCTCCGAGTAACCGACAAAGCCTTCTTATATTTTTCCAATCCAGATTGTTGCCACTAGTCCAGCCATATAAACTTCTTAGATTGTCATGATTTGTTAATTGAATTTTATATGATTTGGAAAATCAATCTTCATGGGCTGCCCAAGGATTTCCATCATATCTGCAGTACACATGAGATCAAAATAATATTTTCCACGTGAGAGTAATGCCATGACTAAGCTTCAATTTCTTACATGTGATATCACCATATGATTCTAGTTAACCCTAGCTCTACATATGCAGAACATTGAAAGAATACAATACAACTTAGTAGGATCCAGTTGCATCCTAGGCATATAATGCTAGATGTAGGTTTTTAAAATATCAACGCACCTCGTTGTAAGCCGATGATCAAAAGTATGCATGGTAGGACGGTGTGCAATCCGATGACCCACTGGCCAAGTAATTGTAAGATGATGACCCATTTAATCAGAAAGCGTAGAGATTCAGCAAATCAAGGACGCTTTATTCTCTCAACTGTTATGATAAGGATAAATATCACAGCAGTTAATTAGGAAGCATCAATTTGACTATCTCTGGGCGTTACATACCTTGTCCATTTTAATCATTTTTCATACCCCTGTACATTTGTGCAAAAAAAAACATCACGTAAATCCTACAAACATTAGCAGTAGTTGATATGAGAGTACTATTTATATTAGTTTCAAATATTGACTTGAGTAAGTTGCAAATTACCTACCTGCAGGTGGCTTTTGACGTGGGAAATAGTCAGTCCTTTCACGCCCATGAGTTGTAGCACTAATTTTGGTGTAGCTCCTACACAATTCATATTGAAATTACAGTTACGAAATTGCATTAAATTACTTGGAATCAACTAGACTCAAGATATATATCCTGAAAGCCACAAGGCTTACTAAATACAGCAGGTACACTAGATCACCAAACAAACGAGAGAAATTCATGAAGACAACGGCTTACGACGAGGAGACAAAAGCTTACTCAAGTTAAAAACCGCAAGCTAGCTAACCAGGGTTTGAAGTTGCAGGGCTCGAAGTCGCTCATAATTATTCTGATTCTCGTTCTACACGATATACCAAAACCAGATTTATATACAAATTGCAGCCAATATAATTTCCAGTTATGTAACTGCATACAAGAATTTGAGCCTAGAGACTAGCGGTAATGGAATCAACAAGATTGGTCCAGTGGTTGCGCCCGACGTGAGTGGTTGCAATGTGATTCCCAAAACGACAACACAGACGAATTTCTAGATTTGGAAGAGCCAACACGTGTCACTAATTTTGGAACCATGTGTCACTACACATTAATTTATTGGACGACGAACGACGAAATGAATGGTGTTTTAAAAACGATCTTCAGAGAAAAAATGCCTTATGTCGTAAATATATACTATTTTAATAATTAAAATATATAATATCCCATGGAAAAGCATTACATCGTTGTCCACCATATCTAGCACCAGGCTTCAAATTTGAAGCCTTCAGGGCCCGTCAAGCACCCCTTTACACGTCATAAAATACCATTGTAAATTTTACCCTACAAAGAAAAAAAAAAATTCTTAGCAAGCGACTCAATAATGAAACTATTAATCGTTGAGTAATTTCTTAGCAAGCGACTCAATAATGAAACTATTAATCGTTGAGTAAACTTGCAATAGAAGGGCAACACTAAAATTTGCCAGTTTAATAGTTTTTCGAAAGATCGGAAAGACATAGTGTGCAATCTTAATACTAGACTAGTTACTGGCCTGTAACTTGCTGTAAGCTGTAACTCAGTTTCAAGTTTGGTCGGTTAAATGGTAAACATTACCAAATTTCCCATTATTTTTTTTCTTTAAAATAAATTTAAAACGGATTTGATTAAAAATGACAATGTATATTTTTTAATTACTAATAACAAAAATTAAAATGTATAAACTAGGTACTAAGGTAGCTCGTAGTAGGTTTACGAATCACAAATTATCACTATTCACTCAATAAATATTAACGAACTATGTTAAAAATTTTATTTTTTATTTTTTAAATATTTTTTTATTTGTCCAATTGGAACTTGGCACGTAGTCCTATAAGATTTTAAATTGTTTTTAATGTCATTCCATGAGTCACCAAACAAGTTGGAAATGGTAGCTGGTAGCATTAATGACTGAGTTGTTTAATGGCATATTTCATTAAGAAACTTTAGTTTGGCTCATTTGTGCTCGCACTTGGCTTCTAATTCGGTATTTTTGGGCCAAATTCCATACTCTCGAAGACTGGAACTTATGTAATCTTGTGTAGTGAGGCTTCCTTTCCCATCTTGGATTTATTTGCCAATCTCGTGGCTCTCGTTTCCCGCAATGTGTTTTCTTTATTGTATCTAGCAAATCATGAGGCTTGCCCTATGTTTTTTTTTAATATGTTCCTAGATTCCACCCACTTCTCAGCCATTCCAATTTACAGTTGGAAAATCGAAACTGCCCTGAATAAACCAAATTGTAGCTTGGTTTATTGTTAATAAGTGGAGCAAGATCAGAGCTCGCTCGGACTCTAGGAGCTTGGGATCACTCAGATGGTTTGTAGATAGCGTTTGGTTGATTTATGGCTAAGTGAAGCAAGAATTGGCAATTAAACAAAGCAGAAAAATGAAGCATGATTGGCACTTGGTTGTTGTGAATTTACATGTATGCACAATATTTAATCCATCTAATTCTCGATTCCAAATTTCATTTTTAGGGCTTCACATGGCTTCCTTTAAAGTTTAGAGATGGATTTCTTAATATGAACTTAGCTTGTAGTTGTCTTTGGATCTGCACTCTCATTGATCCAATGTCTATCTCGATTCTCTGTGGAGGGTTACACTGTTCTAGAGCCGAACGCTGTGAGGTGGAATGTGGATTGGTAGGGAATGTGTTTGGTCAATGACTTTAAAGGTGGAGGTATCTCTCCCCCAATGAGAGGACCACAAAAGCGTAGGTGGAGAGTCATTAATTCTTGGAGGTATAGTTTCTTTAGTGGTGGCCCTGGTGGGTGAAGATCATCATGTAGAATAGAAGCTACAACCATATCTAATCAACTTTCTGTTTTAAAATATTAGGGTCCTGAAACTTATTTTATAATTTTCTTGTATGATAAATTTCACAATATAAATTGGTTTCCAATTATAGAAAATTGAGTTATGTATGGAAGTTAGCCCATTATTTTTCATGGCTACTTGTAAGCAAAACCCTAATCAAGAAGTTTATTGGGCATAAGATTACTTTTGATAGTAATAAGTATGAATGGTTGGATTATGGATACAAACAATTTGGGTGCCATTGTTGGGATAAGGCCAGCGGTCCGACCTTCCATCTCCTTGCAAAGGGTTGGAACTTGCAACTTGGAAGTTCAATTTGTACAAGAAAATCCTCAGTAGAAACAGATGTTTTATTCATAGTTTTCACGGAGAGTTGTTCCCACTTTGCCACAAGATCTTTCTAAGAAAGTATATTTTGGGATGGCCTGATATATACAGTAATGTTCAGAGTGCCCTAAATCTTGTAGAAATGGCTTGATATTTGTTAGCAATCCCATCAATAATTTTGTAAGCAAAACCCTCGTCGAAATGGTCCTAAATCTTGTAGTGAACTCGGTCAAAATTATTTTGATTCATCTTAACAAAGATGGTTGGATAGAATCTGGTTGGAAGCAGCTAGACATGAGGAATTAGTCCTAAAAATTATGTTTGGCAAAATAAATTACATTAAAATTCTTCAACCCTATGGTAATATACTAATACTGTAGAATGTAACCAGAGAAGTTGATTTTATATAGAGAGGATATTTAAGAAAATCATATGGGACACCAATGCTTCGGATCACATTTTCATTAACGTGAAGATTTTTTTTTTAGAGAAGTTGAAAATAATTTTCCTTGAATCATTGAATTTGATTAAAATTACTTGAAATAGTCCTCTACCATAATTTATTTAGTCGTTTGCTTCGGGTTTATTAGTTGACATCGAGCATTGTCAACTCGGATTTGAACCTCATTCTGACTATAATCCGTGTTGATTATGTGAATGAGTGGGTGATTTTAACACCTAAGAGAAGGCCACAAAGTGTTATGGTATATGGCAACGTTGAATTGTACTTCTTCTATGGGGGTTTTACCAAGCTGAATTTGATGGTATTACGGAAAATATTTTGATTGAAACCATGAATTTGATGGTTTGGCTAAGTTGAATTTGACCGTATTAGGGGAAATATTTTGATTGAAACCATGAATTTGATGGTATTCCAAGAGACATTTTGATTGTAAAAGGTGGAATATGATGGTAATCTGTTCAAATGTGTCATGAATTCTAGAATTTTATTACCTAGAGATTTAGGTAGATCTAGGTTTTTCCCGTGGACACTCCATTCATTTCAGGATTCCAACTCATTTCATAATCTTGAAAATGAGTAGAAACTTGGAGATTTACCTAAACCTGTATACATTAAAATTCCAAGATTCATGATAAAATATACATACTCAAAATCTGCTAAAAAAGTGGCGATTTCTTTGAATCAATAAGATTTATATTATAACCTTAATCATGTCAAAGACGGATATTATAACCTTAATCAGGTCAAACTTTTGTGTGAAAGTGGTGGTTTCATTGATTGTTGTTTTTGGTTATTTCCTCTCACCTAGTGATGGCATGGATGGTCTGTGTACCCTCGTGGATTGGCATTCTTGGCTCAGAGTTTTCTACGATTGTATTCCACTATCAATTCTTGAGGGGCAACCTCTTTTATTACATTAGCGGATCGGAGCTAGATCTTGTTCGAGTTTGGTCCTTGCAGAAATGCACATTATTAAAATCATGGAAAAGGTCACACTCGAGGAAAAAATAAAATAAATGGAATCCATGCAATTAATTACACAAATTCATTTTCAAACGAGATCCATTTACCAAAACATGGATCGATGGAAATCCATAATCAATATAAATATAGTTGGATAGTAGATCTATTTACTAGAAACCTATTTAAGTTAGATAGTAGATTTAGCCTCTACTTTCGAATTTAAATAGTAGATCTAGCCTCTTCTTTCGAAGTGTTAGCACCGGAATTGAGCCCAAAGGTTGCGGAAGGCCCGCTCCAGGGTAACAGCAAAACCGCTTTAGACTGAGCCTCCGGCCCTGCGCAGTCAAAGAGGGATCTATCATTTGTCATCGGAGTCTACTTCGCATAATATTTTGAATCTCATGTGTCACCGAAGAATACTCCGCATAGGATTTTCAATAGGCATGATCAGGGGCCAGGATCCTAAACGGAACAAAGTGTGTAAGGGTGAGATGCAAGGTAGGATTATCGGGGTGGGAACCATTGGAAATGGACTCGAGAACCTACATAATGAACGCTTGCAAGAGAAAAGAAAGGCATCGGGTAGCAAACAGAGGCAAGGTAGCCGTTGATCTCTCAATTAGGAGATTTTTAGTGGGAAGTTGGAGGACGAGAGAGAGAACGGCCCATTGCATGGAGCACCAGCGAGATGAATTCGACGCAACTTTAGAAGAACAATTAATAAATTCCTAGAACAAAAGCCAGAGCATAACAAGTATGAATTCCTAACTACTATACCCTAAGTTGCAGACATGAAAAGCAATTAACAGACTGGAGTGAAAACAAGAAACACATTGCACGTAAGAGAAGATACATATTGGGAAAAGCAATGGCACATGAATCTCTGCTATGAAAATCAACTCTTTCTCTGCAATTTTATTCATAACATAGGCATCAAACTTATTTACAATGGAGAGCCTCAGCCCTAGAATGTTTTCCAATCCATTCAACTAACTAACTCCTCCCTCTATCGGGAGTGTATTATACTATTATGATGCAGAGACTACCAAACAAAAAAGTCTTACAAGTCACTATCATGTGCCAACTATACAGGGAGTGGACTATCGCCACATTTTACAAATATAAACAACATCATGGAGATATGGCACGTGATGAAGCAGACTGATAGCACAAAGCCCTCTACCATCTTGCTTCGTGAAAGTGATTCCCACATGGAATGCTGATGGTTAATTTCCCCCACATGTTGCTTCGGACATATTTTGGGTCTCTTGCGTCATGCTAGCTTTGCCTCGTGCAAGTGGTGGATTCGCCGGTCACTTCCCTTACTTATGAAATCCAAATCACACAAAAAGCCACCTATCATGACATGACTCTGTCAAAGGGATGATTCCATCATTATACGTGCTACAAATGGCATCGAAGAAATCGGCCAATCCGCAAGGATGCAGATTACACGCGTGAACGTCTCCTCCACTGTCATCTCAGCACTGGATGTGAAACCTATACCCTAAGAACCTTCTCAACCATCCGAACCAAGGCATCCTTCACTTCCTTCCACGCTCCATTCTTTGTGCCACCAACTTCTCTCTCCTGAACACTGCGGGCAGTTATGGATCGTGACCTGTTCTCAACTGTCGATCGCGACTGACCCTTCATGTAGCCATATATATTAGTGGGCCCCATTATCTTTCGCAATGAGAAGCCTTGGCATTCATCCGTGCTTGTCTGTTCTGCAAAATAAATTGTGGCCGTATATTTCTTTCCTTTCTTATCACGGCCGTTGATCTTCGCGACCTCTACCTTTCTTTTGTGATTTGAAATCACAGCTTCACCTGTGCAAGTATGGCATGCGAAATTGATCGAGGCCGTAGATCTGACTTAGATTTCATCTCGATCGTAGAATGTTTCCAAATTTTAACCCATTTCACAAATTGGAAACGCGGCTTCGGTCGAGCATGTCTACTCGCGCGAAATGGTTGAGAGCCATTGATCCATCTTCGATCAGTTTCATCGTTTGATCTCGAGCCTTGCCCAACACCTGCAGCACATCTTCCACTTTCTTCTTTGCTTTGCAACTTTGATATCCTGATGGAGAGTTCACATGAAGTTCACGAGGATGAGATCTTCATCGAACTCCTATTAGGTTCTTAAATCAACTGTTAAAAAATGGAGTGTTAACAACTGGCTCCACGAGGGATGCTATCCTCCTAGTGAGGTAGCAAAGAACCCCCGTAGACCAAGTGCCAAACCATTGGGCTGCTTTCAACCTTTCTTTGACATCTCCATTCTACTCTGATTTACTGCTTCAACGAATTCATGCCACTCTTAAAAATCATGCTCGTGACTGTAAACCTATGCTGGTAACTAAAAAATGAAAACAAACTAAAACAGTAATGAAGGAAATTCTTGATAACTTCCGAGCTTATTCTTTCCTACCTACTCTACCTTACTTTGTACATAAATCTTATTAAGTGAAATCAGACTTCCAATGAAGCCAATCAAGCAACTTTCCTAATATTTTTGTTCTTTCATTGTGCTTGATGGATAGAAGCGAAATAGATAACGGGAGAAGGGAATGATAAGCAAACTGATCTTCAAAGCAGAGATGCATCCAATCACTGCCTTCACCTAGACCCTCCATGTACTCGGCTACAGGGTCATAGAAAGCACGGCAACCTCTAGCATGCTCTCTCACTTGCTCATGGGAAAGTCGTCCGGAGCTTCCTTCTTCTAGAGATTCGTCAGGTTGACACTTGGAAGTTTTCATAAAAGGACCTATAGAATAATTCTTCAATGGAATCTCCCAATTTATGCATGAAATTTCAGCAACAAGAGCTTGATATGCTTCAAGAGGGAAGTCCCCTGCTTCTCCAGTGGAACCGAGTAGGTATATTGCTCCTGTGTGAGGTGGTGCTACTGAAGACGGAATATCACAGAACGTGTTTATTTGGAGGCTGCTACATCCGTCTTCATAGCTTGTCTCTTTACTACAGATTCCCAATATATTAGTAGCATAAGAGGTATCACCTGGCTGGTTCTTCTTACCTCCTTCTTTCTTGCACAGGATTTTGGTCTACACCAGCTCCGTTTCTTTCTGTTTTTGATTGGAGGCATTAATCATGTGTCGTATAATTTCAAAAGAGGCATAACACAAGGGTAGGCTATCACTTCCAGTGCCCCTATCGTCCTTTCCCGTTTCAACCTACTGACTTCGCATGACATCTTGATTCCTTTCATCAGCAGGCTTCTCTTCAACAGCTAGTTTGTCAGGTATATTCTGTAGGTACTCTTCTTCATATTCATCGTACACAGGCGTACCAAACTCTTTCTTAAAATCGTCCTTTGCGGACCAGGGACGGTGAAGGTCGCCATCTTTAAAGAACAATCCTGCAAGACTCACTAGTGGGAAATGAGAGATTAGTGACTAAAAAAATGACCAAAATCCACATATCAATGACCACTTTTGGTTTGGCGATCGCTGGTGGCTAATTTACGGTCTTTTATTACACGATCAAAATTGGTCATTTTTATTTTGGTCATTTATAGCTTGTCAGTTGGTCATTAATTTTGTCATATATTTGGTTATTAATTTGGTCGTATATTTGAATCAATGACCAAATATATAACCACATTTATAACCAAATTAATGACTACATGGAAAACTACAGTATGACCAAATTTAGTTGCGTAATATAAGACCATAAATTAGCCACCAAAACTGTTTTTTGGTCATTGATATGTGAATTTTGGTCTTTTTTTTTTGTCATTTATATCTCATTATTTGGTCATGTATCTCTCATTTTTTGTTCATTTTATATGCGAATTTTGGTCATTGATCTCATTTATTGGTCACTAATTTAGTCATTTTTAGTCATTTTATGTGTGGTTATTATATTTTAGTAGTTTTAATGGTGTCCATTATTAAACAATATAAATTTTTAATATGATGTTATGTTTAAATTAAAAAAAGAATCATACATTATTTATCATCATCTAATACACATGTGAATTATGAAATGTCACATTAATTAGTTAATTACAACACTTAAAGATATTATAAAGTACAACTATATAAGTTTTAAACCGCAGAAATTATATTATTTGAAGTGTCAAGTATTACAATAAATATGAGTTTTCCCAAAAACTATCTCTATATAACTTTACATGAAAATCATCTAGTACATTGATGACTTTTCAAAATATTACAATGGCTAAACCATCCCACTTGTACTTGGTTGCTAAGCCATACTTAGATCCCGCGACAGCTTCAAAACCATACTTAGCAACTTCAAACCCTCAGCAACAGACTCTTCAGACTTAATGGAAAAGCCTCAACAACATGATTTTCATACTCAATGGCCTGTTACGGAGAGAAATTCCTATGGCTTGGGGTACCACAACAGACAGCTAGACTCCAGAAATCAATCTTTACCAATATGCAATAGAAATAAAAACATCTAACACTAAAGGATCGAACCTCATACCTTATTCCGGACAGTTGAAGTAGATCCCCGTTGAGCTTTCCAATCTTCAGCTTGACTTGTTATAGCACGTCCTCAACAACACGTAAACAATACAAGCATACTATATTTCATGGTGTTAGATCTATTCTAGCATATATAAATCAATAATGTATAAGCATTTGACATATTCCAATGGAAACAATATTCATTCAAATACACATTACTGGACAGGAAAAGATATTTCTATTAATATGAATCAGAGATTACAAGTGACAACCTCTGATGGCACGTCTGCGAACCGGAGAAACTGAATCCCCCACTTGGGCCTCCACCACCTCAATCCTCCATCACTCCGATAGCAAGCTTACTAGCGAAGGGCAAGCTTGGGAAGAACACAACAGTGCTCCAAGGGACAAAGGGATGCAGACTCAAGCATAAGTTCTGGCAACAATGGACTATAGTTTCGGTACTCTCAATTCTCTCTTTTGCTTTCAATGTCTCAAGGGTTCCTTATATAGCTTTTCAAAGGTATACTGAAAGGTCGAATCCGTGTGATCTCAAGGCATATGGAAGGCCAGGAGTCATATGAATCGGATCCAAGTCAAGGAACGCTCCAAAGGATTTTGGATTATGTACACATCCTGATGTATGCGACTATAAGGGGAATATCCGCGTATGTACGCAGTTATCGGGGAAAAGGCCGCGTATATCACTTTTATAATGTTTTTAGGGATGGTCAATGATACATCAAAAGACAAAAAGTGGTCCGTAGGGGCTAATGAGTCTGCAGCGGGACAGGGGAAGGCCATACAATGTGTGATTCACCTAGTGTGGTGAAATCCGCTATAACAGATGCCCCCTAATGTATGAGATCAGAGGGGTTATACGATGGCCAAAATACATTAAATTCCATCCCAGAAGTGAAGTGATGAAGGTACCCAAATGGAAGACCAGCCACCCAATCAGCAAAATACCATAATACAACTCTGCATATAACTGCAAGTACATAGAGCAGTCCTGGATACATAAGAGTACAATGGCCATGAATAGGCATGAAACATGATAACACATATGTGGTCATCGCCATGTACAATATACATAGATCAGAATCTCTATGATGAAAATATACAAAGGACCACGATCTCCACATAGGCTGAAGATATATAACAGATCAATATCTCCATAGTGGCTGGAAATGTCTGACATATACTGGAACAAGTCACGAGAGCTAAAATCTCATGAACACTGGCACGATCAAGGAGGTAGCATATAGTGGATGCCACCAATGTGGAAGGTCTTCTACACAAACCGCTACGAGTACATGTCCTACTATGCGAATAGAGGTGTCGAGGTCGAACATAGTAGTCCATCGTCTGATTACCGGTCATTGATGTTACCGTTAACAGACGGGAGATCACCCACCAATAATGAAAATGGGAATCAAGGTACTAGAGTGCAAACTAACAAGTGTGAATAAATGTGTTGAGGTCGAACACTTGAAAGAATCCATTGATCAGGGGACATTAATGTATTCCCAAAACTGTCGATGGCAAGAGAACCTGCCACTAATGACTGCAACTCTCAAGGCACTCAAAATGACTCTAGATTCCAATCCCAAAATAAATGATCTGAAGTCGATGGGATGAAATCCGTTGGAAGGAGGGCATTAGGGAATCCCCCATCATCCAACACGAGGTACTCAGCAAAGCTGTATAATGTGGAAGAACTCGATCATAAGGTGCACGAACTAGTAACTGTACCAAGAATGGCCGACATGCAAAGTCAAGATAATTGAGGAATGGAC